>BPLR01005678.1:0-75373 GCA_021605095.1 Caerostris extrusa | reverse complement strand
AAGACAAAAATAGGCGGAGCCCGTGGGAGTCATAGTCTTTTTGTAATATTTCTACAAAATTCTATTAATTTTGAAAAAACTGTTTGTTTTTTGACATGTGTTTGACCTAAATGACTGAGTGATAATTTACCCTTTCAAAAGGTGAATGTTTTTTTATTATTATTTATTTAAATAATGGAAAAATGTTTTAATTTTCTTTTTACTTGATAATCAACAAAAAAAATGAAGTCAAGCATTTAGATCTTGGAGGTGGCTCAATATTGTGTAAATTTTATACTAACATCTATGTTTAATTTATTCAATATACTTTTTTCTATAATTATCTGAGATTAAATTCTTCATATCTCTGTGATATTCGAATTGTTACTCGTTTTTGAAATAATATTTTTCTGACACAAACAGTTGTTGTTTTAAATTCATTTGAATAATAAATTATTCTGATTAAAAACATTTCATGCCCGACTCGCGGCTCAGCCGTAACGTGCGCAGCTGATGTTCGATCCACTTGCGGCATTGTTGCAGACACTGTTTCAAAATATCTTTTCAAACCCGATAGCGTTTGTGGTGTTTAAATTCTTGCCTCCTTAGTTGGACTACCTGGTGGTAGTTTTTCGGGTTTCCTCCCATACTATACTCAAATGCGAGAGGAAGTCCCTAAAAGTCCTCGGAAGGCACTGCGCGTTGTGATAAAAACATTTCCCTCTCCCGAATCGTTGCTCAGTGGCACCGTGGGCCGCTGTTGAGCATGTTGGCTGCATTGTTGCAGACCTATTTCAGATAGGGAAGACTGGATGGCGTTTCTGACGTTCAGCCTCTTTGCCTCGTTAGTCGACCTACTTGGTAGGAGTTTTTCGGTTTTCTCCCAAGCGATACTCATAGTTCTTCCTAAAATTCTTCCTGTAAAATTCTACTGTAAGGCACTGACCTCACTTCTTCAGCAACACAGAACCAAGTCAAACTTCTACCTATGGGTGCTCCCTCACAACAGAACCTGCCGCTTTCCCTCCATCCATGAGTAGATTGCTCATAATATGTCCGTTCCTCACAACAGGGCACTGATAATTAGTCACAACAACAACAAGACATTTCACGGCATAAATTTAAAATCAGGAAATTCTGAATTTATTTGCTACAAACATATTAAAAGCAAAACTCATTTTCAAAAATTATTCATGTTTTTTATAAAAAATCTTGTTATGAGTATTTATGTTTGTTATTTAAAGATAAATATTATGTTAATCATCTACCTTTTTAGATACATAACATTATTTCAAGCTTATATATGTAATTAATATCAGTACAAAAATTAATATTACTTTTCATTGGAAAATTATAAACTGAGAATTTTAAACGGAAACGCTAAAATATTTTATTAAAAAAATTTTTTGTTTAGATGCTCTAGGGGCTTATGCGTATGTACTCACTCCTTTTTTTTTTACACTTTTTGCAATAGATGTCACCACTTTCATGGATGAAATTCCCGTGGATCAGGTTAAAAAAAATACCGACTTTTTGCTGGCATGTTACCATTAGGCCATAGATGCCCTACTCGTGCCTCAGTGGCAACGCCGCCGAATGTGAACATAGGGTCTGAGATTCAATCCGCTGGCGGCATAGGCATTGTTGTAAACACTGTTTCAAAAAAACTCGCTGGCGTTTGGGATATTCAGCATCTTTCCTCATAAGTCGGACTACCTGATGAGAGTTTTGGGGGTTTCTCCCATACGATACGCAAAAAAAACGTAGCTCCCTAAAAATCCACCCAGAGGCACTGCTCTCCTTCTTCAGCGACTAGGAGCCACGTCAGGCTTCTACTTACGAGTACTTTATCACAACAGAAGCTGCCCCTCCTTCTATGAGACCACACAGGTTCTTGGGCTTGATCTAGATCTTGTTTTCTGCCAAGTGGCTAACAAATATTAATACCTGTCATCATGGACAGAAACGGAAAATAATAACTTTCGCTGTCTAAGAGTAACACATTAACATCTCTACTCCTTTTCAAAATAGTGACTGCAGTATGCACCTTTTTTAAGAATCATGCCTTTGCCGCATAGTTATGGCACAAAGAAAGCATTTGGATGATTTTTTACGTGGTAGAATTATCGGACGACTGGAATGTGGACGTACCCAGCTGGAAGTATCCGAGGAACTTGGAATCGCCCAGAGTGTCATCTCCAGGCTTTGGCAACGATTCCAAGTTGATGGTAATGTGAGTAGATGTTACAGCACCGGTCGCTCCCGAGTTACAACGCCGAATGAGGACCGGTATTTAGCAGTTACTGCCAAAAGAAACAGACGGAGCACAGCATCAGACCTGTCTCGTCAGCTCTCTTCAGCTACCGGTACCACAGTTTCAAGGCAGACCGTGTACAGACGCTTAGGGCACATTGGTCTATATGCTCGTAGGCCTGTCAGATGTGTTCCACTTTACCGCAACTCACTGTCTTCTGCGATTAACCTGGAGTAGAGAGCATGCATTGTGGACACCGCAACAGTGGTCTTGTGTGATGTTTTCCGACGAGTCCAGGTTTAGTTTGCAGTCTGATTCTCGCCGGACTTTCATATGGAGAGTTCCAGGTACCCGTTACCACCAAGAGAACATCATTGAACGATACCATTACGGTGGTGCCGGATGACTCGTTTGGGGAGGAATTATTCTTGGTTCCACAACTGACCTGCATGTTCAGAGTGTAACGATGACAGGCCACATCTATCGGGATGTCATTCTGGAACAACATGTACGTTTGTTTCAGGGCGCCATGGGTGCTGAATTTCTGTTTATGGATGACAACGCCCGTCCTCACTGTGCAAACATTGTAGACGAATGCCTTCAATTGGAGGATATCACCCGTATGGATTGGCCAGCATACTCACCGGACTTGAATCCCATAGAGCATGTGTGGGATATGCTTGGCCGATGAATTGCAGCCCGTCAACCCCTCCCACCTGTCAACCGGAACTTCGGAGGGCATTGCTTGATGAGTGGTGTAATATTCCCCAAGATCAGATTGATAGTTTGATACTCAGCATGCCTAGGCGTTGTTAGGCCTGTATTGCATCGTCCGGGAGACATACTCCATATTAACCATAATACTAACCATGTTATATTGTTTTTTGTAAATATGTTCTTTTTGAAATTTGCTCCAGGGAGTAAAAAATCGCAATTTTTATTAATTATGTCAAACATATAGCATCTTTTTTGCTCTTTACCTTTTGTTTAATAAATAGACTTTTTACAAATAAGTCAAATTTGTTTTGCTTCTGTCTCTTTCTTTGCCTGAACTTCATTATCCTTAATTTATGGACATGAGTGTATATTAAGCATTTTTTTATTATTATTAAACACAAAGATCAACTTAGAAAAAGTACAAAAATTCACCCATGCTAACATAATATATTAATAAATGCATATAATTCATGCATTTACATTAAATAAATGCTTATAAAATATTAAATTATATTTACCTTTTGTGATTATTAAAGCAAATAAGACGTAAACTTCATAAAACATCAAAAACCATTTCAAAATTTTAATTTCTTGTTCTTTTTAATGTTTCACCGTAACTTTGTTTAGCATAAAATAAGCAAATATAGAACTAACAATTGTAATTTAATTAGAATAAAACACTGTGCATTAAAAACATTTTACATTACAACAAAATAAGTACGTGAAAATTAATACAATGTACAGACAATTTATGTAAATGTTTACACAACTTCAAAAATTTAATTAAATTTGGATTAAAGAAGGTTTTCTTATATGAGAGAAAAAAAAAAAGAAGGTAGTTGTGTTTTTATTTTTCCATTCTGTTGATTAAGTTATATTTTAATGCAGTTTCTTTTAAAATTTCGAAATATTTTAAGAGGACGTTATATTGCATAGCATAAAATGCTTCTAATTTAATGTAATAAAAATGTTATAAATTAATGTTAAATATATTTTTATACTTTTATAATTTTTCTTAAAAAGTTTTTACGGTTAAAAAAAGAATTTGTACGAACATTTACAGGAATAATTTTTAAATACTTCAGCAAAATTTTTAAAAAAATATTATGTACATAATTTTATAAGCCTGACATTTATTTTTTTTTTCATAACAAAGGTTTAAAACTAAAAAAATAGAAAAATAAGAAAAAAAATTAGAAATAAGTAAATTTAAATACAATTTTAATATTTATGAACTGGTCGATAGAATTAATAAGAAGTAATTTGAATGTAGATGAAGTAAGTGAGTTGAATTCCTGTGGTATCTGGCAGTGAATATGAGCGAACTGAAAGAACTTGTCAAAATATTTTAAAGGATTCAAAGACGATTTTTGGGTTTGGAAGAGCAAGAGGACCTGGATGAAGTAGAAACTGAACAGTTGAAAATATATATATAAGTTGATTAAATTGGTTGACATTTATTGTTGGTGAATGTTATCGATAGCAATTTTTGCTTTTGAACTTGAGCATTGAAAGAAAATTACCAGAATAAGAGGAAAGATATGATAAAGTCATTGTCCAACATGACAATTCTCGTTCACATGTTACGAAGCAAAACAAAAACCCTTTGGAAACGTTTCGATGAGAAATCCTACCTTACCACCAATATTTTCCAGACATTGCTCCTTCTGATCAATCTTTTCGTGACCACTTTTATCAATCAAAGATGCGCAAATGGGACTGTAGACCGTTGGGCGTTCGGCTGATAAAGCTACCTCGTAAAAAAACCATCGTCTCGAACTCTGCCAGAAGGTAGATGGCATTGGTCCACCATGGGGTTGTTGCGCCATTGAAGACGAAGAATTAAAGTATTTTATGTTAAGGATTACATGACATTATTGAATAATTACACTGGATCCAAAGAGTGTTTGACCTAAATTGTACTGGAAAAATATAGGTGTAATACAGCAGGTCCCTTTTAAACTACATAAATCCCTTGTAGGGGCAAATAACTTTAAGACAAAAATCCCCAAAATTGATAAAACAGTGAGAAAGATGAGATAACGTAAACTTTTGGTAAAAAGAACTCAACACACTACAAATCTCATAATAATGTCCAAAGTGAACGAAAAATAAAAGAATGAAACAAAATGCATCACTTTGCTTTCTTATTCAATGTAAAAAGAGACCAAAAGTATTTTTATACATACATATATACTTCCTTTCACTGCAAAGAAAAATGGACGTAAATCGCTTCAAAAACTCAAAAAGAAAACACAGTTTATCTCTTACGTAACTGCAAAAGAGAGAACTCGATTTACTTTCAAGTTACGTTAAGTCCCGCTATCGCTGTTCTCCCAAAGTATGAGACTGCAGAATAGACTCGGAGACGATTTCAATGAAGAAGCTGTGCTTCAATAACGAGCTCAAATGCACCTCACTCGAAGGTTGGTACAATAGAATACAATCTCGTTTCAAATAGTACGAAAGATAGATTCTTAAATGTTTTCTTTTCTTTTTGGTATAAGAACACTGGAGAGTTTTGCTGTGAAGAAAGAAAATTATGTAAGTTTTTTTCTTTTGATTAGTTCTTATCTAAGTATTTAAGATTCACTCAAGTACAAAGCTTTGCGTTTGTCTGTACTTTTAGTTAAAAGTAGTTTATGAATTGCATCGCTATTTCTTTCCCAATGAAATATTTATTTTTGTTTATAAATACTCTAATTGTCCTTCGTGTATTTCTGTGGCAAAATTATATGGCGAGCAAATATGATTATATGATTTTACTATTGATCATAAAATAATGTTTAAAAATGAAAATAATGTTAATGTTTTAATTCTGTAACTTTTGTATATGTTTATTCTAAAAGTAATTTTTTGTGCAGTATTAATTAATAATAATTTCAAAACTTTTTATTTTGAAAATAAAAAAAACCGTTTTATCTGGTTGAATCCGTTTGCGCCTACAGTTTCAGTTACTGCCTTCTGAAATAAGGATACTCGATTGTGATTGTGACAAAGTATGTAAGTTGTCTTGTATAGGTACTTAGGTTGATTGGTGGGAGTTTCCCTGGGTTTTCTTTCATACGACTCACAAATGCGGTGCAGTTACCTTTGAAGGTCTTTTCGTAAGGCCCATATAAGGCATAAATTATGACTACAATCCAGAGTATAAAGATAATTCTGAAAATTATAATTTACATTTTTATCTAAAAATTTAAAAACATTAGAGTATTCTATTAAACTAAAAGTAATATAAATATTTTTATATTAATGATTACATGACATGATTGAATAATTGCATTCCATCCAAAGAACTTTCGATCCAAATTTTTGGCAAAATGTAGCTGCAATCGAGCAGATCCTTTTCACCCTAGATACATACTCTCCGTTGTAGCGCAAAATGACTTAAGATCAAAACCCCGAAAATTGATAAACAGTATAAAAGATGAGATAAAGTAAACCTTTGGTAAAAGAACTCAACGCGCTACAAATCAATCTCATAATGTCTAAAGTGTACGAGAGATAAAAAAACGACTCAAAATGCAGCACTTTGCTTTCTTATTCAACGTAAAAGGAACCAAAAGTATTTATATACATATATACTTCCTTTCATTGCAAAGAGAAATGGGAGTAAATCGCATCAAAAACTCAAAAGGAAACGAAATTCATCTCTTAACGTAACTGCAAAAAGAGAGAACTCGATTTATGGTGAAGTGACGTCAAGTCCCGCTCATATTGCCGCCTCTCCGTAAGCAGGGGCCGCAGAACAGAAACTTTCAATGAAGAAGCTCTGCTTACAGAACGAGCTCAAATGCACCTCGGTCGAAGGTGGATAGAATGGAATACAATCTCGTTTCAAATAGTATGAAAATAAAGATTCTTAAATGTTTTCTTTTCTTTTTGTTATAAGAACACTGGATAATTTTGTAAAGAAAGAGAAATATGTATGCTGTTTTTTTTTCTTTTTTATTAGTTCTTACCTAAATATTTAAAATTCATTTGTGACAGTGCGAAAAAGGAAGTACGTTTCTTAATAATAATTGCGTACAAAGTTCTTCTTAATAATAGTAAGTACAAAGCATCTGTGTTTATCTGCACTTTCAAATTAAAAAATTGTTTTCTATCAAATCAAAACGTTTCTTTCCCTATAGAAATATTTGCTTTTGCTTACATATAATTATTATAATACATTAATTGTTATTCATTATTATAATATATTAATTGTTATTCATTATTATAATATATTAATTGTTATTCATTATTATAATAAATAATTATTTTCATTCATTATATAATATATTAATTGTTATTCATGTGTCACACATTTTTTTTATCGCATATTTAAATGGCGAACAAATATGTTTATATGATTTTATTAAAAGAATATAAACATTTAAAAAAATAATTATAATATACAAAAAGGGACAGAGCTAAAAAATGAAGTACATTTCTTAATAATATTATTGTCATAAAAAAATTCAATATTTTAACTCTGTAACTTTCGTACATGATTATTCTAAAATTAACTTTTTACAGTATTAGTTAATAATTAATTCAAAGGCCCATTTCGAAAATAAAAAAAACGGTTCTTCTGGTTTGAATCCCCTTGCGGCATCCGTTGCACTTACTGTATTCAGAAATAAGCAGACACACGATGCGGATTATATGAAATTTCAGTGTCTCGCATCGGCACTTTGGTTGGAATTTTCCAGGTTTTCTTTCAAACGACACATAAATGCAATACAATTACTTTTGAAAGTCCTTCAGGAAAGCACAATGTCTTCTTCTCATTGACTATCAATGGACTGTTTATGGCTTATTTGGCAAATTGTATCACAGGCCTCAGGTTCGAGTCCCGGCGGTGCCCTGGATGTTTGTAGTGGTACGGAATCCGCCTGCCCCCTGTCAAATATGACTGCAGAGCGTTGGCGTAGTAACGACAACACATCCCCGTAAAAGAAAACAGCACCTGTCACGAAATTTGCCATTAAGTAGACGGCATTCGCCCATCATGGGCCTTTGCACTATTAAAGAAGAAAAGTAACTTAAATAGTTTATATTAATGATTACATGACATGATTGAATAATTACACTGCATCCAAAATTTTGCTTTCCAATTGGTAAAATATAGGTATAATAGACCAGATCTCTTTTTACGCTAGATACATATTATCTGTATAACAGCAAATAACTTTAGGTCAAAAACCCCCAAAAGTGATAAAACAGTATAAAAGAAGAGATAACATAAAGTTTTGGTAAAAGAACTCAACACGCTACAAATCAATCTCATAATGTCCAAAACTGGATGAAACATAAAAGAACGAAACAAAATGCAGCACTTTGCTTTCTTATACAACATAAACGAAACCAGTAATTATATATATATATACTTCCTTTCACTGCAAAGAAAATGGGAGTAAATCGCTTCAAAAACTCAAAAGAAAAGCAAATTTATCTCTTACGTAACTGCAAAAAAAGAGAGAACTCGATTTATTCGTTAACACCTCAGTCGAAGGTTGATACAATAGAATACAATTCCGTTTTCGATACTTCGAAAAGAAAGATGCTTAAATGTTTTCTTTTCTTTTTGTTATAAGAAAACCGGAGAATTTTGTTGTAAAGGAAGAGAAATATGTTAGTGATTTTTTTTTTTTTATTAGTTCTTATGTAGATATTTAAAATTCATTCAAGTACAAAGCTTTTGTGTTTGTCTGTACTTTCAAATTAAAAAGAGTTTATGAACTGCATCGCCATTTATTTTCCATAGAAATAGTTGCTTTTGTTATATTTACTTTAATTGTCTTTCGTGTATTTTTGTTGCATATTTATATGGCGGACAAAAATGATTATATGATTTTATTAAACGAATATAAAGAAAACGTAGAAATTTTAAAAAATAAAAATAATAAGAAAATAAATAAAATTGACAGTGTGAAAAAGGAAGTACATTTCTTAATAATACTATTAACAGAAATTAAAACTTCAATATTTTAACTATGTAACTTTTGTATACGGTTATTCTAAAAATTAATTTTTTTACAATATTAAATAGTAATAATTTCAACATCTTATTTCAAAAATAAATAAAAACTGTTCTTCTGGTATGAATCCAATTGCGGCGTCCGTTGTAGTCACTGCCTTTAGAAATATGCAAACACGATGGGGATTGCATGAAAGTTCAATGTCTCGCACCGGAATTTGGGTGGAAATTTCCCTGGTTTTCTCTCATACGACACAAAACTTCAGTGCAGTAAACACTTGAAAGTCCTTCAGAAAGACAAAAATAACTTCTTCTCATTGATCATCAGTGAGCTCTTAATGGCATCTGTGACGATCTATAACACAGGCTTCAGGTTCGTGTCCCGGCGGTGCCATGGATGTTTGTAGTGGCACGGAATCCGTTTTATAACGTCCTTCCCTGTCAAATATGACTGCAGAACGATGGTCGTAGAAGCTACAACCCAACCCCGTAAAAATAAAGCGTCTCTTGTCTCGAAATCTGCCAGTAGGTAGACGACTTTGGCCCATCATGGGCCTGTTGCACCATTAAAGAAAAAAAAAGTAATATAAATAATTCATATTAATGATTGCATGACGTGATTGAATAATTGCATTGCATCCAAAAATGTTCGCTCCAATTGGTAAAATGTAAGATAATATAGCAGATCTCTTTTTACCCTAGGTACATACTTTCCTTTGTAGCGCCAACTATCTTTAGGTCAAAAATCCCTAAAATTGATAAAAACAGTATAAGAGATGAGATAACGTATACTTTCGGTAAAAGAACTCAACGCACTACAAATCAATCTCATAATGTCCAAAGTGAATGAAAAATCAAAGAACAAAAATGATGCACTTTGCTTTCTTATTCAACGTAAAAGAAATCAAAAGTATTTATATCTATATATGCTTCCTTTCACTGCAAAGAAAAATGTGAGTAAATCGCTTCAAAAACTGAAAAGAAAACAAAATGCACTCTTAGGTAACTGCAAAGAGAGAACTCGATTTATGGTGAAGTGACGGAACAATTTCAATGAAGAAGCTCTGCTTGAAGAACGGGCTCAAATGCACCTCAGTCCAAGTTTGATACAATAGAATACAATCTCGTTTTCAGTAGTACGAAAAGAAAGATTCTTAAATGTTTTCTTTTCTTTTTGGTATAAGAACACCGGAAATTGGGTTGTAAAGAAAGAGAAAATATGTAAGGTTTTTTTTTTTTCTTTTTATTAGTTCTTAACTAAATATTTAAAATTTATTCAAGTACAAAGCTTTTGTGTTTGTCTGTACTTTCAAATTAAACAATAATTTTATTTCAAATTAAAAAAGTTTCATTCCCATTGTAATATTTGCGTTTGTGTACATGTATGTTAATTATCTTTCATGTATTTCTTTTTGTAAAATTATATAGCGAACAAATATGATTATATGATTTTATTAAGAGAATATAAAGAGAACTTAATAATATAATAAATAAAATAAATAAAAATTGACAGTGTGAAAAGGATGTATATTTCTTAATAATAATATTGTCAGAAATTAAAACTTCAATATTTTAACTATGTAACTTTTGCATATTGTTATTCTAAAATTAGTTTTTTACAATATTAAATAATAATAATTTCAACGTCTTATTTCAAAAATTAAAAAAACTGTTCTTCTGGTATGAATCCATTTGTGGCGTCCGTTGCAGTCACTGCCTTTAGAAATACACATACACGAATGGGGATTGTATGAAAGTTCAGTGTGCCACATCATTATTGTGATGGGAATTTTCCTGGTTTTTCCTCATACGGCATAAAACTTCAATGCAGTAAACCCTTGATAGTCCTTCAGGAAAACCACAATGTTCTCTTCTCATGGACCATCAGTGGGGTCTGGTGTCTGAGTGGCTAGCGATCTGGTACTCGGTACAGCAAGTTTCGGGTTTGAGTCCCGGCTGTGCTGTGGTTGTTTGCAGTGGTTCATGTCCCGGTATGTTTAGCCTAACGTGTGCACAAGAGAGTAGAGCGACAAACCAAACCAGACCGAAAGTGTAGGGGCCGCGGAACAGACTCGGAGACACTTTCAATGAAGAAGCTCTGCTTGAAGAACGAGACCAAATGCACCTCGGTCGAAGGTGGATGCAATGGAATGCAATCTCGTTTCAAATAGTACGAAAAGAAAGATTCTTAAATGTTTTCTTTTTCTCTTTGTCATAAGAACACTGGAGAATTTTGTTGGAAAGGAAGAGAAATATGTAAGTTGATTTTTTTTTTTTTTTTATCAGTTCTTACTTAAATATTTAAAATGCATTAGTACAAAGCTTTTTTGTCTGTACTTTCAAATTAAAAGAGAGTTTATAAATCGCCATTTAT
This sequence comes from Caerostris extrusa, assembly GCA_021605095.1. Classification (NCBI taxonomy): domain Eukaryota; kingdom Metazoa; phylum Arthropoda; class Arachnida; order Araneae; family Araneidae; genus Caerostris; species Caerostris extrusa. The sequence continues at coordinate 64,087 of BPLR01005678.1, read as the reverse complement.
TTCCTATACAAATATATGCTTTTTTATATAAACAGTGATTGTCCGTCGTGTATTTCTATATATTACATGGCCTATACATTATATGGTTTCTTTCATATTTATATAGCGAACAAATATGAATATATGATTTTATTAAAAGAATATAAAAGAGAACTTAGACATCTAAAAATAAAAAATAATAAATAAAAATTGACAGTGGGAAAAAAGTAAGTATATATATTAATACTATTGCCAGAAAATAAAACTTTAATATTTTAACTGCGTAACTTTTGTATAGGGTTATTCAAAATTACTTTTTACAATATTAAATAACAATAATTTCAAATGCTTATTTCGAAAATAAAAAACGGCTCTTCTGGTTTGAATCCACTTGTGGCGTCCGTTGCAGTCGCTGCCTATACAAATACGTAGGCATGATGGGGATTGTATGAAAGTTCGGTGTCTCGCATCGGCTCTTTGGTGGGTGTGCCTAGTTTTCTCTCATACTACATACAAATGCAGTGCAGTTACTCTTGAAAGTCCTTCAGGAAGGCACAATGTTCTCTTCTCATTGACGAACAGACGAGTCTTCATGTCATCTGTCAGCAGTTGGTATCACAGTGTTCAGGTTCCTGTCTAGGAGGTGCCATGGATGTTTGTAGTGGCATGGAATCGGCTTTACACCGTCTGTCCCTGTCTAATACTGTAGAGCGTTGGGCGTAGAAGCGACAAAACCAATCCAAAAGAAAGCATCTCCTGTCTCGAAATCTGCCAGTAGTCTGATGTATTTTTAACATTATGGGCCTGTTTTTTTACAATCATTGAAGAAGAATAGTAATTTAAATATTTTATATTAATGATTACATGGCATGATTGAATAATTGCATTGCATCAAAAATTGTTCGTTCCAATTGGTAAAATTCAGGTATAATACAACAGATCTCTTTTCACCCTATGCACTTACTCTGTGTTGTATGGGCAAATAACTTTAGGTCAAAATCCCAAAATTTGATAAAACAGTATAAAAGAGGAGACAACGTAAATTTTCGGTAAAAAGAACTCAAAACACTACAAATCAATCTCGTAATCTTCAAACGAAACAAAAAAATGCAGCAGTTTGCTTTCTTATTCAACGTAAAAGAAACCAAAAGTATTTATATCTATACATACTTTCTTGCACTGCAAAGAAAAATGGAAGTAAATCTCTTCAAACACTCAAAAGAACACAAAATGTATCTTGTAACGTAACTGCAAAAAGAGAAGTCGATTTATTGTGAAGTGACGGTAAGTCCCGCTATCGGTGCTGTCCCAAAGCAGGGGCCGCAGAACAGACACTTTCAATGAAGAAGCCCTGCTTGAAGAACGGGCTCAAATGCACCTCCGTCGAAAGTTCATACAATGGAATACAATCTCGTTTTCAGTAGTACGAAAAAGAAAGATTCTTAAATGTTTTCTTTTTCTTTTTTTTTGTTATAAGGGCACCAGAGAATTTTGTTGTAAATAAAGAAAATATGAAAAAAAAATTTCTGTTTTGCCAGTTCTTGCGTAAATATTTAAAACTCGTTCAAGTACAAAGCTTTTTGTGTTTGTTTGTACTTTTTCAAATTACAAAGCATATCTCAAAAGCAAAGTTTATGAATTTCATCGCCATTTATTTCCCATATAAATATTTGATTTGTTTTACCTATATATTTTTAATTGTTCTTCATGTGTACCTGTAGCATATTTATATGTTAACAAATATGATTTTATTAAAAAAGAATAAAAATATTTAAAAAACGATTATAAATGTTAAAAGTGGCTTTACGAAAAGGAGTATATATTTCTTAATAATACTATTGTCAAAATAAAACTTCAATGTTTTAACTCTGTCACTTTTACATATGATTATTCTAAAATTAATTAATTTTTTTTTACAATATTAATTAATAATTATTTCAAAATCTTTTATTTTAAAAATTACAAAGAAATCGGTTCCTCTGATTTGAATCCGCTTACGACGTCCGTTGCAGTCACCGCCTTCAGAAATAGGAGACTCGATAGTAATTGTGACAAAGTATGTAAGTTTGAGTGTCTCACATCAGCACTTTGTTGGGGAATTTTCTGACAGTTTTCCCTCATACGACACACAAATGTAGTGCAGTTACCCTTGAAATTCCATCCGGAATTATAGCTCTACATTTATTAATAACATCCGTCTCAATTTCATTTGGAAACCCTATCTTATAGAAATTTTAATAAATTTCTTAATTAAAAATTTTTCTTTTTTTTTTTAAAATATTTTGTTATTTTACAAAAATTTCTTTTTGGTTAATTTCATTTGATTTTTGTCCTGTAGGAGTTCGCAAATTACTTTATTGAAATCTTATATCAGGTATGATTCATATTTGGTGGTATACTTTTTTAAATGTGTCATATAGTTATGGAGACACAATTTATAAAAGTATATAGATTTAATTTAACCTTTCTTAAAATGGTAACGTTACAGCTTGCTGAGTAATTTTATTTTATCTTAAGTGACACAAGACAATATAACTCTACGGCTTATTATATTTTGACGGTGTTTATCACGTAATAAAAATCTAAAATAAATCTAATCCATTATTTGATAATGGAGTAACTGTTTATAAGGTAAGTTTCTGGTAAAGTTTATCTATAAACTTATACCAGAACCTTACTGATATTATTTTTTTCCTTTATATTTCTCCATTCATAATTTTTTTTTTTTAAAAACATTTATTAGTTATTGATTTTCATAAATTTAATAAAATGACTATGATTTAAATAAAATATTAAATGTAAAAATTTTCGTAAATTAGATATATAATATATGAAATATATTATCAATAGGCTTGTGAGAAATAAAATCAGAACGTTAAATCAAATTCTAAAAATTGATTTAAAATAAATAAATATCGTCTTTCAATATTCTACTAGCACAACAGATACTGTCCTTTAAACTATAAAGGATCAACTGGAATTTATTAAGAAACCATTTTCTTTTTCAAATAAAAATTCTGCATTAAATTTCACAAATTACAGCCTTAAGCATCAACTATTTTCAAATAATACTTTAGAAATTTTAATATAATCTCCTAAAATTATATTTCGGGGCCAGATGGCCAGTGACTAGCTGTCTGGCATTCGATGCCACAGGTTATGGCCTCGAGACCTGGTGGTGTCATGGATGTTTATAGTGAATCAGAATCCATCTTAATATGATTTCAATAAAATTCAACGCTCTACTGTCGTGTTAAACTATACCGGTTTAATATGACGGTAGAGCGCAGAACGTAGGCTGGTAACCCCACCCTGTAAAAAGAAAATATATCCTGCCTCGAAATCTGCCAGCAGAAAATCTGTGGCCTTGACCTACCACAATCTGTAGTTCCTGTGAGTTAGCTTGTTAAAATTTGGTTTCAACTCAATTTTTTCACTATTTGGATTAATTTCAGAAAGAAAATTCATAGTTGCAAGAATTATTTTTGCTTATCATCAAATAAAAGTTCTTATTATTTTAATTAAAAAAAGTGTAAAAAAGATGATTATTAAATTCCAAAAATTATACTTTCCCCAAAAAAGTAAAATGATTTTATTTAAAAAGGTTAGACAATTTTATTAGTCGTAAATAATGAATTTTATCGACAAAAAAAAATTTAAACATTAAAAATCAACAACAAAATGGAAATTGCATTAATGAACATTAGTGAAATAAGAAGTTAATTAGATGCAGATGAACAGTTCCAATTTGTCAGTCTCTAATAGAAAGGAATAGGTGGATTTTCCTTTCTACACACATATGCAAAAATGGTAAAGGATCATCAGGTATTGGAAATGGGTAGAACTATTCGCGATTTCCAATTGCTGCAGATGAACACATTATTTAACATAATACAATAACTCTATATATCGGAAAGTCAAAAAATTGTAGGTGTCTTTTTGGTATGCTAAATTGGACACGTGTCTAATTTTTTAATAATGGCAGGACACAATTAAAGGGATTAAAGTTTTTATTAGATGCACATTGTTTCAGCAAAAGCTCATAAAACGTCAATACTTTTTATCATCATATCTCTGTTTTATTAGGAGCCTCATTGACGAGTGACTAGGACGATTGACAACCCTACCCTATAAAAAGAAACCATATCTTGTCTCGGAATCTGCTAGTAGGCAGACAGCCTGGACCCACCATGGCAGTAGTGCCAGGGAGTTAGTTATCACAGTTTTAGTTAGTGATGTGGAGTATTAAGACATAATCCATTATCAATGTTAGCCATTTCTGAGAGTTGATTGATAAGCCATCGAAACTTATTAACCAATTTATAATGCGCCACTGGTGCCGGATCTAACATTAAATAACACCCAAATTGTTGACATATAGGAACTAGAATCTAATTTCTCGAACCCAATGGATGACTTTTTTAACTTACTGATTTATTGTGGTATTTTTAGCGTAATATAGAATATTTAAGTTGAATTGAACTTTTAAATCCGACGCCTAAAGCGATAAGGATCCAAAACTTTCGATATAGAATCGCTAATAATCATTATTATGTCTGTTTCCATAAAATGGAATCGCATTCCATGATAAATTCTCAATATTATTTATTTAAGAAATTTTCTAAATAAAAAACTTACTCGTTCGCCAACTCTCTTGTGGTTATGAGTCAAAGTAGAAAAATCGCTTTATTAAGAGGTCTCTGACAGTCAAAGTAGGCAAATTAACGATTCAAGTTAAGCCATTAATTAAAATTAATTAAATCAATGATTCAAGTTAAGCCATTAAGTCAAGGATTTCTTAAATATATTGGAATTCAATGCTAATCACTTCTATCTCATTTTTGAAAGCAGTCTCTTGATTGTCCCTAAAAGAATAAGGGGGAATTGGCATTTGAATTCCAGTATTTCCATCCATCAGAAGAAAATATGCACCCAGATTTCAGAAAAATAATTATATGTCTTGTCTCCATTCCATTGACAGAAAAAAAATTGACTCTCATGACGTAGAAACGGATTGGGTAGAATAGAGTTTTTTTCCAGTGGATTAACGGAGATTAAAAACATTCAAAACAAAAGCATAAATCCACTTTTGCACCAAGAACTCTGGTGTGTGTGTGTGTGCTAACCTTTTTGTATTATTTAGTGATAAAAGTTCTGCACGACACCATATTTCGATGCTTCTTCATTAATACATTTGGAGTCATGTTAAAGTCCACTGATTATCTGAAAATCTGTTTTTATTATTATCTTTTCTTGTTTCTTTTTTTTTTTCCTCATTTTTTTTTCTCAAGAGTAATTGGATAAATTGAGATAAAGCAGCTAACGAGAGCAAAAATTTCAAAGTCAAGTCAAACCAAGATTTCTGTAAATTTTGTAAAGATACCATGGATGCTTGTAGTGGTTCGGAATAAACTTTAAACCGTAGGTCCCGGTCTAATACGATCGTAGAGCGTTGTGGCGAAGTGACATATTAAAATAGGAGAAAGGAACTGTTCTTTTATAGTGATTAGGGGATTATAGTCCTTGTTTCTTCGCATCCCCATATACCCCTTCGATTCAAAATAGTTTGTAAGAACTCTTTCTCATTTTGAATTTCACGAGGGAGAATGTGCAATCATAAAAGTCAGCATGAAATCGTCATTATTTTATTCTAAATTTTAGAGGAAACTTCCTAATCTCAAGCATAATGCTAAACTCGCTGGTGCAAATCTCAATGGATTTGAATATGTTCCTAGATAAAAAAAAAAAAAAGCACGTGATTAACAGTTCTATGTGTGTTGTTGTGTCTAATCATCAGTGTCCTGCAGTGCGGGACGGACATCCCATGAGTGGTCTACTCATGGATGGAGTGAAATGACCAGTTTCTGTTGTGATCGATCCCCTGTCGGTAGAAGAGAAGAAGGGAAGGCAGCGCCTTCTGGGAAGACTTTTAGGGAGAACTTCAAGCATTTGGTATCGTATAGGAGAAAATTCGAAAGCCTCCCCTCTCACGGGGCAAGATACTGAATATCCAAAACGACATCGAGTCTCCTCATTTTTTTGAAACAGTGTCTACAACAAAGCCGTCAGCGGATGGTACCTCAGCCCTAATGCTCAACAGTAGCACACGTTGAAATTGAGCCAGGAATCGTACAGTTATTCTATAGATTATAAAAAAGAGGCCACATTATTGAAAAATATTTCTTGTTCCTTCCCGTAAGTACATTTTTTTCATATGTACAATTTTTTATTAAGCGTTATTTTTATACAAAGCAGTATTCTATTTGTTTTAAACGAAATCTTGAATAGTTTGCAAGTAGTCATTTTGGACTTTAAAAGGCGAATATACAATCCATTTAGCACGGTGTGGCATTAATTCAGTATAAACTTTTAGGGAAACTTTCTATTTTCAAACATAATCTAAACTTACTGGTGCAAATTTCTTAATGGATTTGAATATATTCCTAGATAAAAACAAAATCATTTGATTAGCTATTCTGTAGATTATAGAAAGGGTCCACGTTATTGGAAATATTTCTAGTTCCTCATCGTAAGCAGATTTTTATTTTCGTACGTACTATTATTTATATAGCGTTATTTTTATACAAAGCAGCAATCTATTTCTTTTATATGTAATCTTTCATGGGATATTTTTGATTAATAAAATTTTTTACTATGTACAGTGGTAGATAAAAATTTGGGATCTCTTGTATATCTGCATTTATTTACAGTTTGTAACGATATTTAGGATAATAGTTATAACTTTTTTTTTTCTGTTGAATTAAAACTTTTGTCTTTTTACTCATGTATTTAAGATCAGAAATTACGTTAAGGGGGTCATCAATGGTTTAAAAATTATAACTAAGAATTTCTTAACAATTTAAGATGTTTTGACTTTTTAACATAAGGAAAAAATGTGAAGGGTTAATAATTAATTAATTAATCGGATTCAATATTGGTAAATAATGAAGGCGGACATATTTTTTCCACCACTGCGTTAGCTGCCTAATGGCAAATTGGCTTCGGTTCAAATCCTGGTGGTTCCGGTCTGTTTAGCCCTCATGTTCACAAAATGACCGTAGAACGACTAACCAAATCACTACTGCGCTATTTTTTGTAATAATCCTAAAAGGGGCCTAATGGCCAAGTGACTAGCGTTCTGACGCTATATGCCACAAGATTCGGGATCGAATCCCGCCAGTGACATGAATACCCGCAGTGGTTTGAATCCATTTAAGCAGTAGATCCCGATCTAATGTGATTGTACTGTTGGGCTTAGGGCTGACAATCCTACACCGTAAAAAGAAAATATCTCGTGTTTCGAAATCTGTTAGTAGGCAAACGGCCTTGACCAACCATGGGTCTGTTGCACCATTAAAGAAGAATCTTCTTTTAAAAAGTCTGTATAAGTTATGAATTACATTAGAGTAATAATCATTAACGTATAAACAATAATAATCAATAACATTTGACGTACACGTTAATTAACCAAATATTTGAACTTTCCAAGACGTTATATTAATTCTGATGCTAAAATATTGCAGGAAACTCAAAATTATATAGAATTTAACGTCATCAAGGGCGCAACAGCCCCGTGATGGTCCAAGGCCGTCGGCCCACTGGCAGATACATGATAAGAGATGGTTTTCTTTTTTACCAGGTAGGGTTGTCAGCCTTACACCCAACGCTCAACAGCCGTATTATCGACACCTACGGTTTACAGTGGATTCGGGCCACTACAAACTTCCATTTCACTTCCGGGACTCGAACCCAAAACCTGTAGCACCGAATGCCAGAGAGTTAGTCACTCGGCCGTTAGGCCCCACGCAGAATTTAACCAGCACAAAATTTTTAGATGCCAAAATATATTCTTATTAAATTATAGAGTTTACTTTAATATCAACAGTTTTTAAATAAGAAAAATCTGCTTAATCAAAAATATTATGCGTTCTCTAGTTTTTACTTGGGTTATTTTTAATTGCTATTTTCCTCATATTAATTATATTAAAATATTCGTAATATTTCATGTACAATAAATATTAGCAAATGTTTAATAGGGTGTCATATTTTACTATATTCGCGAAATATCTCCATAATTTTATTTATATTTCTAAATCTATGGTACACAAGGAAAAAAATATGTGTGGGTATAATGAAATTTAAACTTCAGCCCCCATGCAAAGTTCCATGAATGTTTCATGAAGAATAACCAGCTCATCACTCAAGTTTATTTCGGATTCTTCCTCTTGCATATAAAGCAGATATTTATTGATCAGAATTGGATCTGCTTTATGAAAAGAACATCTTCAGTCCCAAAAGGTCTAGGTCAATTACTTAGGTCACTTTTATTTTTACTAAATCCATTATTGATTATTTTTTACTAAATTTTCCATTATTAATTTCAATCAATTTGATTATATTAAATATACGCGAAAAATTGTGTACAAATACAAATATGGTAGATTTTTACAATAATAATAATTTCTCCACTCGAAATTGAGGGGCAACGTGCGCCACTGGTGAGCATTAGGGCGGTGGTTCAATCCATACCTGCTTTATGTGGACATTGTTTTACAAAACGAGAAGACTCGATGGCGTTATTCTTTTCAGCATCTTGCCTCATTTATCACTAAATAGTGGGATATTTGCGTGTTTCATCTATACGATACGCAAATGTGGTGTAGTTTCCCTCTAAAAGTCCTCCTGTAAGACACCGCCTTCCTACTTCAGCGACTCGGAGCCAAGTCAGATTTCTACCTACGTCTGAGCTCCATTACAAGAAAAGCTCTCTCCCCCTTCCATCCTACTATAAGTACACACAGGTTCTTGGATTTTTATTTAGATGTTGCAGTAGACCAAATGGGATAAGAAACTACAGCATAATTATTTGAAGAATATACAGGATATACAGGACTAGGAGTCTTTCATTTAAAAATACAGGAGCTTTATAATTTATATTTTTCTGCACTTGACATGCAAAATATAATAATAGTTTATGGCAAAAATATATTTGAAATTGTTAGAAAATACTTATGAGCGTTACGAACAAATATAAGCAAAGACTTCTGTTTTTAACATTTATTAATCACATTTTCTCCATTATAAATATAAATGATTATCGAAAAGAGCTTTTAACGTATTAAATCTAGCTGGAATTTTTATTTTATTACATACTTCTGACTAGTTAAAATAGATATACTTTATACGAAATCACATGAATAAAAAAAAATATTTCATGCAAATTATATTAAGAGTAATAGCAAATCCCAAATAGGAATATTCATACACTTCACATAAATCATGTAATCATATACTTTACACAAATATGAATATTAATATATTTTATTATAAGAACAATTTATAATATAATGTTAGTAATTAATAATTTTATGAAGAAAAAAAGTTTCTTCCTTTTTCGAAAGTTTTTTTTTTTTGATGATAAAAAAAATAAAAAAATAAAAATTCAGTGTTTTCAGTGAACTCAAGTCCATATAACTATGCAAATATGTATTTTTTATGTCTCAAAAATCTGCAAAATTCTTATTAATTAAGAAACGAATTTCCTTAATAATACTAAATCTCATAACTATTTAATAGAATTCTTTTATGGTAAATAAAATACGCAGCACTTTTTATTTTAATGAACTTGAATATTGATGAAAAGTAATTTTAAGGCATTTAGAAAATTCTCATGAATATATTATTAATATATTCATAATCAATTGCGTTAATTAACAATATTTAAGAAAAATAACATAATGTCTACATTTTCTGAAATACAGTTTAAATGTTTTTAAATTTAATTTATAAATATGGAATGAAATTTTTATCTTTTCTTATATAAAAATCAAATATCACTTATTATGAAATCTACTAGACAGCGACATGAATATTTATTATCTAACATAATCCATTATTTTTCAAAGGGATATATATTGTGAAATTTCAATAAATTTACATACGTTTTATGTGCATTTAAAATTATAAAAAATCATACCAAACTTTTTAATAATATATTTTGTCAACATGAAAAGAAAAGATTATATTTTAATCAAATAAACAACAAATTTTAAATAAAATGAAATGTAAGCTTTTTGGATAGGTCAATTGGCTTCGTGTTCCATTTTCTATATGTTGCCTTGTGAATATAAATGGTCCACTAGTTAATTTATTATAAAAAAATAATAATAATGTAAACCTACATCAGAAGAATTATAACTTCCTCGTTTGCGTACGCTTGTTTTAATGAGCAAGAAATGGGAATATCGACAGAATGCTTTGGTTTTTGAATAAAAGAGTTGGTGTTTACAGTCCACTGGAGCATGTCCGTTTTATTTGGAGACCATAACATTTAACACTATGTTTATCACCAACAGCCCACCGATGGGGGGGGAGAACGTCTTCAGACAGGACATTTTCTCTACCTATGGTACGGGAGAAATTCTGAAAACTCCACCAGGCAGGCTGACTATTGAAACTACTATATATCATCACATCAGTGAACCTAGAGCTGAGTTACTCCTATACAGTTTGGGAATGGTCTGATTGGGCTCTGTGACGCTCTACAGTCATATAAGACAGGGACCTAAGGCTTAAAATGGATTCCGAACCACTACAAACATCCATGGTACCGCCGAGACTCGAACTCTGTGGCACCGCTCTAGTGTGCTAGATACTCTGCCATTCAGGCCCTGACTATTCAAACGGAACACAGTATGCACGTAGTAAATATCGAAATCGAGTCTCTTTGTTTCTGATGGCGGCCTGATTCCCAATTGGCTAGCTTTGGCCGTGGGTGGTTCAGGCTCGAATCCTGTATGTGGAATGAAGATTTATTAGTGGTTCGGAATCCATGTTAAATTGTAGGTTAAGATCTAATTAGCCCAAAGCGTGCGCAAAATGACCGTAGAGCAACAAACCAAAGCAAACATTGTTTCTGAAAGCAGTGACAGCAATGGACGCCACAAGGAATTCTTCCACACTAGCATCAGTTTATCCCTAGCCCAGAAGTTGGGCGTAAAAACAAAACAATTGGACCATAACTATTGTAAAACAAAATTTCTTTATTGTCTCCTTTAAAGTAAATATATATATAACATTGTGTTAAATGCTAAGGTCTCAAATAAAATACACATACTTCAGTGGACAGTAAACACCAACTCTTTTATTCAAAAACCAAACATATTCTATCGATATTTTACATTCCTTGCTCATTTAAACAATCTCAAACTGGCAGGAAATTACAATTTCCATTGACGTAGGTTTACATTTCCATCTTATATATACATATTTCATATAAAGTGATTTACAAGGCAGATAAAAAAAGAAATATTTCTAAAGCATATTCCTTTTTAAACTATACTTACATTTCATAAACTATAGCCTGATATACAAAGTTACATATTCATTTCAAATTCATTAAAATCGTGACATTCTTAAATAACACATTTCAACGAACCCGGCAAGTTAAAACGAAATGGAAAGATTTCTTTGAGTTATTCTCACTAAATAAGAAAAAAGTCATTCTCGAAGACTTTTAATGCATCTAAATGCTCACACTCAATGCAGATCACAAATGCTACTAAATCATATCCTTCCTTTATTTTTCTCTTTCTAAAATGTCAACACGCAGAAGACAGAATAGCCAGAGGGAAAACAGATAAATCAAAACGGATCTCAGGTTCTCCCCTTTTTATCAAAACGTTGGCCTTCGCTTTGTTATTGCTACACCCTTTTAGGTTTTGCTTCTTTTTTCTTCAGGACCAGGTTGTTAAATGACACTCGCCAACGGATCGATTTGAAGCGAATCACCTTTCTTCCCCCGCATATTTTAGTCCCCAACCTGAGGAAGGAACTGAAAATGCAAATCGATCTTTTTCCTTTAGTGCTTCTGTCAACTTTGCCATTGACAGCTCTGGGTCCATTACTTGTTTGCCGCCATGTATTCTGCCGGGGAACATGGGTTGTTCAGAGAAGGATCTGCATTCGTTCCTTTTCAACTTGGTGTAAATGTTGTTTTTCTCTTTTCTTTCCCAAAGTGAAAGCTGAAAATGTTTATTTTCAACGCAATAGTTACAGCATAATAGCTAAAATGCAACATTCCATGAAAGGTTTCATGTCAAGCAAATGGGTTTATTGAATTTTTATTATATCTTGCACTATTTTCAATTATTATTTGTGACAACTTGATCATTTACGTCATTTTCTTCAAGGTTTTCTACAGATATCCGATAGTTGAACTGAATATTTTATGTATATATATTTTCTTGAAATGTTGATTACCTGTCAGTTCTAATGTGAAAATTAAAGAATTAATTTAAAAATTTTGGTCTCTAATTATAGCAATGCAATGTACATAGCAAGGCATGTATAAGATGAACATGCTTTAGAATGCAATAACTGCTTTTAGAATCGAGAAAATTTGGTGAGATTTTGCTAATATGTTGCCCCACATCTACAAATGCAAGACATCTAAATTTCTTTCTAAACATCTACAAATGCAAGTCATGTACAAATGTTTTGTTCTATGCATCAACAAAATGCAGGTCATCTACAAATGTTCCCTTCTATGCATCTACAAATGCCGGTAATCTACAAATGTTCTGTTCTATTTTCTACAAATGTAAGTCATCTACAATGTTCATTTCTTAAACATCTACAAATGTTAAACTGTACTTATATTTTATAGTCTAATATACAAAGAAAATATATGCATTTAAATGGAAAAATTAATTCTTAAATAACCATTTCAACAAGTAAATTAAAACGTAACGGAAAGATTTCTTCGAGTTATTCACATTAAACAAAAAACCCATTCTTGCAGACTTTTAATGCATTAGATCATTTACTAAATCATATCCTTCCTTTTTTTCTCTTCACTAAAATGCCAACAGCGGCGAAGATAAATAGCCATATAGTGAAACTTGAAATAAATCAAAACATGGATTTCTTTCCACTTTTATCAAAACGTTGGTTTTTGCCTTGTTATAGCTACACCCTTTTAGGTTTATTTTTCTTTTTTCGGGACCAGGTTGTTAAATGAATTTAACGGATCGATTTTACGCGAATCGCCTTTCTAATATAATCGAGCGCCAATGTTAGATGCCATTCAGGCCCCTGACTATTGAAACGGCATCTATACACGTGGTCACAATCGCCATCGATTATTTCTGAAGGCAATAACCAATTCGCCACAGGTTGGCCTTAGTGTTTCAGGTTCAAATCCTGGAGATGGTAAATGCTTGTTGGGGGTTTAAAATGAACATTAAACAGTAAGTCGTGGATTCATTAGCCCAAAGCTACAAAATAACCAAGAGACAAAGAAACAAGATCTTTTTCTGAAAGCAGTGACTGCAACGAACGCCGCTAGGGGATGCTACCACACTAGCAGTAACTTAACACTAACCCAGATGTTGGGCATAAAAAAACAAAACATTTGGATCATAACTTTGTAAATCATAAAATTACTTCTATGTCATCCTTTAAAGTACATAGGTAATTACCTTCCATGAATTCCATTGTTTTGCATTAAAAAAAAAAAGAAATTTTTCCTAAAAACATATTTATTTCAAACTGCCCTTATATTTCATAACATATAGCCTGATATACAAAGTAACATATTCATTTCAAATTGATAAAAATCGTGACATTCGTAAATAACACATTTCAACAAACCCGGCAGTTAAAACGAAATGGAAAGATTTCTTCGAGATATTCACATTAAATAAGAAAATCATTCTTGAAGACTTTTAATGCATTAGGATCACAAATGCTACTAAATCATATCTTTCCTTTTTTTTTCTCTTTGCTAAACTGCCAACTGCAGCGAAAACGAATAGCCAGAGGAGAAAACAAATAAATCAAAACGGATCTCTGGTTCTCCACCTTTTATCAAAACGTTGGCTTTTCGCCTTGTTATCGCTGCACCCTTTTAGGTTTGGCTTCCTTTTTTTCAGGGCCAGGTTGTTAAATGACACTATCCAACGGATCGATTTTAAGCAATCACCTTTCTACCCCCCGCATATTTTAGTCCCCAACCTGGGAAGGAACTGAAAATGCAAATCATACCTTTTCCTTTAGTGCTTTTGTCAACTTTGCCATTGGCAGCTCTGGCTCCATTACTTGTTTGTCGCCATGTTATTCTGCCAGGGAACATAGGTTGTTCGAAAAGGATCTGCATTCGTTCCGACTCAACTTGGTGCAAATGTTTTTTTTTTTCTTTTTTTTGTCAAAGTAAAAGGTAAAAATGTTTATTTTGAAAGCGATGGCTGTAGTATAATAGCTAGAAAGGCAACATTCCATGTCAGAAAATGATGAAAGATTCGAGATAAACATGGTAATGGAACTTTTATTATATCTTGTACTATTTTCATTATTGTTTGTGATATGTTAATAATTTATGTCATTTTCCTCAAAACTTTCTTCACAGATAAATGATTGTTGAGTTGAATATTTTTATGGTATATTTTCTTGAAAAGACTATTACTTAATAGTTCCTATAAGAGAAAATTATAGAATTAATTCAAATTTTTGACTCAATTTATAGCCCAATGAAATGTAAATAGCAAAGCTGCATAGGACAAAGTTTTGAGTTTGGCCATGGTATGACTTTTGCAATAACTGCTTTTAAAATCCAAAATTCAGTGAGATTTAGCCGTATGTCTAATGCCTGGCATCTGCAAATGCAAGTCATCTACAAATGTTCTCTTTTATACATCAACAAATGCAGGCCATCCACAAATGTTCTTTTCTAATACATCTGCAACAAATTCAAGGCATCTACAATTGTTCCTTTCTTAAACATCTAATAACAAATTTTAAACTGTACTTATATTTCATAACGCTTAGTCAGATATACAAAGTTACATATTCAAGAAAATCACACATTCGTATTCAAGAAATTACATATTCATTTTTCATAATCAAGAAATTACACAAAGAGTTACAAATTGAAGAAAATCGTGACATTCTTAAATAACACATTTCAACAAACCCGGCAAGTTAAAACGAAATAGAAAGATTTCTTCGGGTTATTCACATTAAATAAAAAATCATTCTTGAAGACTTTTTTAATGCATTAAGATCACAAATTCTACTAAATCATATCCTTCCATTTTTTTCTGTTTCCTAAACTGCCAACCACAGCGAAGACGGAATATGTTCCAGAGGAGAAAACAAATAAATCAAAACGGATTTCTTCCCCTTTTATCAAATCGTTGGCTTTCGCCTTGTTATCGCTACACCCTTTTAGGTTTTGCTTCTTTTTTTCAGTGCCAGGTTGTTAAATGACACTATCCAACGGATCGATTTTTAAGCGAATCACCTTTCTACCCCCTTGCATATTTTAGTCCCCAACCTGGGAAGGAACTGAAAATGCAAATCGATACCTTTTCCTTTAGTGCTTCTGTCAACTTTGTCATCGACAGCTCTGGGTCCATTACTTGCTTGCCGCCATGTATTCTGCCAGGGAACATGGGTTGTTCAGAGAAGGATCTGCATTCGTTCCGTTTCAACTTGGTGTAAATGTTTTTTTTTTTTTCTTTGCTAAAGTGAAAGCTGAATATTCTGAACTTAATAGGTTGTAGCATAATAGATAGAAATGTCACATTCCACGTAAGAAAATGAAATAACGGATTCATGTCAAACATGTGATTTATTTAAAGTTTTTTATATCTTGAGCTATTTTCAATTATTGGTTGCCGTAAGATAATAATTTATGACATTTTCTTTAAAGCTCTATACAAATTATTGTTGTGCTGAATGCTTTTCTGATGTATTTTCTTGAAAAATTTATTAGTTGACAGTTTGCATGAGAGATAATTAAACATTTAATTTAAAAGTTATGACTCAACTTATAAGCCAATGAAATGCAATAGCGAACCATGCTAAGACCACGTTTTGAGTCTGTTGATGGGATGCATTAAAAATAGCTGCTTTTATAATCTACAAAAATTCGGTGAGATTTTGTCAATATGTGTAATGCCTCATATCTGCAAATGCAGGTCATCTACAAATGTTCTTTTCTATACATCTACAAAAGCAGATGATCTACAAATATTATCTTCTATACATCTACAATACTTTCATTTTTGCTACGTGTGCTTTCTTTTTATACTAAAAACTACTTTCTTTTATAATGCAAGTGCTTTCTTTTATACTGCAAAGGCTTCTTTTCTTATCTTAAAAGGCTTTCTTTTATACATTTACCAATTCAGGACAACTACCTTTATGAAATCTCGGAAGATAAGAACCCCTCTAATTAGGGAGGGATTTATGGTCAATATTGCATAAAAGTGAAGCAGTGAGCTTCGAATACATAAAAATTTCCAAATAACCATACTTCTATGAAACATAGTTTTCAAAAAAGAATAAAGTCAAAATTATGAACTTTACTTGTTGAAAATGAAGACGATTATAAAGAATTTTTCTGGAAAAGAAATTGAAGAAACAGGTTATGCAGAAGTCGACAAAGATGAAGAATACATTGTTGTTGATGATAATGGCATTGATTAAAAAGTGGCTATGATGCTGAACATTATGCTGGTGATGATACTGATAACGCAAATGATGGTACTCATGATGATGGCGATATAAAGATCACTGAAAGAATGCTGGAGATGAAAAAGATGATGAATATGACGGTGGAGAGGCTATTAACGACAATTCAGTTATTTATTACAATAACGATATTGAGTTTGATTTTGATGATGTTGCTAATCATGATTAAGGTAAAGATAATGATAAAAATATTTCATGAAGTTGGTGTTGTTAATGCTGGCGATTTGGTATTGAAGATATAGTGGCGATTACAATAACGATGATTATTAATCATCATGAAGCTAATTTCTATGATGAGGTCCAGTTCAATATCAGCTTCATGATGATGTTGACGATACCGTTGATGAGGACGATTGCGATGAAATTTCTGATAACATGATGATGACGATGAAGTTAATGACAATGTTGAAGAAAAGGATGACGATGAAAATGTTGACAATGTGGGTAAGAGGAAAATGAATGGTTGTCGACAATACTGAAATTGATGACAATATCTGAGAGGATGATTTGGCGATGACGATTAAATTGTTAATGAAGGTGAAGTGGAAGTTGTTAATAACAACCAGTGCTTTTAAAAAGGAAACTTTTAGTTTAATACGGTAGCAAACAAGGTTTTATTTAATTGCCAATATCATTATTTTTTCCATTTAGTTATTGTGTGTTTGATTCTCTTAAGTATATCATGAACATCCCAGAGAATAATTGCCTTCCTGAAGGACTTCCTAGTATAATTGTCCCATATAAACTAAACACTCCCTCATGAAAACTCTCTCTTCTAAAGTAAGTCAAAGAGACACATTTACACTATCATATCTCTACGTTTCTGATACCAACAAAGGGTTCAAATCTGAGACCCAGCTGAAGTTACCACTTGGGCAGGAGTAAGACTTAAAAATACCACAAAAAGGTATAAGTATCGTATATCATAGCATATTGAAAGAAATTGCTGTTACATTTTTTCCCTTTAATTCTTTTTTTTATTGCATTTTCAATCTCTTGCATATGAAGAGTAGGTAATTTTTCATTTTGTCCAATACAAGTCTGCTTTGAATCCTTCTATAAACAAGCGTCGTTCATAAAAGCTTTTGAAGAAAATTTCTTTTTAAACAGCCTTTTTTTCTTCCTAACAAAAGGCGAACTTCATTCCTTAGCTAACAGCAGCCCTTTTATAAATTTCAACCCATCTATCAAAGTAGCTCACACTGTTTGAGGAAGCCATGCATCAGAAATTTCTCTGGGAAAATTCTTGACTTATTCAAAACTCTTAGCAGAAGTGAATATTCCAGGATATTATTTACTGCCGGTTTTGAATGAAAACGTTCGAAGTGATGTGTTCGATAGAGTTCTCCCCTAAAGGAATTGTATTTATTTAAGTGGTCTTTATAAATTGGGAATGCATCTTTATTTACTTTTCCTGTTGTATCATTTTTTTTTTTCGGTTCCTTTTGAATGAAATTTCTTAACTTAGAATATGCACGACTTACTAGGATACTTTAGCAGGACTTACTAGGATAAGAGGTCTGCATTTTTTTTTTTTTAATCATTTTGTATTTTTTTATCACATATGCATGTTAAATTCTTCTGCTTAGCAAAAATAAAAATTTCTATAAGCAATCAGTAAGTTTTTGTTGTTGTTGTGGTTTGTTCAGCATCAGCGGGTCTTTTCCATTTATGTGTGTCACAAATACCATCCTTGTGTGACGAAGGGAGGTCAATGCTTTCCGGTGAGATATTTAGGAGTATCCACCCTGTATTTTCCTGTCAAAATGCAAATAATTCTCACCAGATGACGGTGTTATCGCAGAGAGGGACTTTACACTGTTACCATTTCAATCGAGTCTTTGCGTTTCCGAAATTAATGACCGTAACGGATGCCACAATCGAATTCCAACCTGAGATGTTCTTGACATGTTACCACTAGGCCGCAGATGTCAGACTTATGGCTCAGGCATGAGTCGCTGATGAGCATTGGGACTGCGGTTCAAACCGCTGGTGGTATTGCTGTAGACATTGTTTCAAAAACGATGAAACTCGATGGCGTTTGTGATGTTTTAAATCTTGCTTCGTTATTCGGATTACCTGGTGGGACTTTTGGGGGTTTTCTCTCATATGATATGTAAATATGGGGTAGTTCCTCCTAAATGTTCTCCCAGAAGTCACTGCTCAGCTTCAGCGATTCGGAGCCAAGTCAGACTTCTATCTGCGGGTGCTCATTCACACCAGAAGCAGCCCATTCCCTCCATATATGAGTAGATTACTTGTGAGATGTCCGTCCTGCGCTGCAGTACACTGAGAATGAGACACAACACAACAGATCACAAATTGGGCAAATGAGATACTGAAGTATATTTTTATAATAATTAAAAATTACAACAAATGGTTAGTAAGACTGAAGGTCGGGAGTAACATTGAATCTGCTAGAAATCTGCTTTTCAAATAGTTAATCAGTTCAGATCGTAACTCCTAGTATTGGAAAACATACAGGCGGTTTTTTTTACGCAATAAATGTTTCTATTTGTTGCAATATCATATTTCTTTATTTATACTGGTTCCACACATCTGCAAAGCTGTGAACTCTAATACAATCTATGTAGTATTATCATAGACTTTTTAATACTTATAAAACCATATATATATCTAATGTAAACTGTTATAAGATGGAGACTTTTAATACTTTCAAAAATTGTACTAAAACAATTTAAATTCTTATTTTTAAATTTCTCTAAATTCTATTTATCTAAATTCTTTTTACACATATGTGGGGGGATTCTATTTAAGACTTGACTGACAAAATATTTACTTCAAATTTTAAATATTTGTTAAAAAGAAGTGATGTTTATTTAATGTGAATGCATTAAACTCAACTGATAAATTTAGAAACTCAGTACAAAACAAATCTAACGCAGTGAGAGAAACTAATGCATTTTAAATTGAGTAAATTTACTTTAAGATTCTTATATTAACTTATAATTTATATATCAAATCTTTTAAAATGAAAATGGTTTTATGATGGTATATCGTATTCCAGTGAAATTATGTTTCCAAAATTGCTAACTCGGGAAATATTTTTCATTTTATATGATGTTAAGTTTGTATTTAGTTTTCCTTATCCAACATTGTAGAAAGCAACATCTAGACCAAGTCCAAGAACCCTTGTGGTCTCATGTAAGTAGGGAAAGGGAGGCAGATTCTGTTGTGATGGAGCACCTGTAGGCAGAAGTTTGACTTGTCTCCGTGAAGCTGAAAAAGAATGCAATATGTTGCGGGAGGACTTTTAGGGGGAACTATCCGCATTTGCAAATCGTGGGGAAGAAAACCGGAAAATACCCACCAGGTTTTTCGACTGGCAAGATTCTGAACGTCCCAGAATGTATCAAGACCCCTCGTTTTTGAGGGGCCTGATGGCAGAGTGGCTAACGCTCTGGTGCTCGGTGCCACGGGATTCAAGTTTGAGTCCCGGTGGTGGCATGGATGTTCATTAGTAGTTCGAATCCACTTTAAACTGTAGTTCCCTGTTTGTTTAGCCCAAAGTGTGCACAAGATGACCTAGAACAACAAACCAAACCCCGGTTTTTTGAAGTAGTAGGGCCTACAACAAAGACGCCAGCGAATTGAACCTCAGCTCTAACGCTCTAACCCTAATGCAGGTTGCCAGTGAGCCATGAATCGGGCTTAGGTTTGTATTATTGATATTGTTGTAAAACAAATTTTCATAAAAATTCAATTAAAAGATGTAAATTTATAAGTCGATCACAGTATATCAATTAAAAACAAATATTCAGAAAAAAAAAAATTTTTAAATAAGTGTTAATCAGCAATAAGCTAATTTTGTTGATTCGTACAAGAAAAAAAGACTCAATACATTTAGAAATATAAAAGTAAAATTTTTGATATCAAATCAAAACCAAGATTCGTAGTTCTAAAATCTGAGGCAATAGAGATAAACTAGGGAGACCGAAATATATGATATATAAAGTCACGCACGTGATGTGCATGTGATTGCTGCAATGTATAGTGGACAGCCAAGCGGAATGGTTAAGTAAATCGTGAGTGATTTTATTACTTAATCATCATTGGGAGAGTTTTGTGAATGGGGAAGGTAGTCTAAATAATTGAGATGCACCTTCAAAGGATATGGAAGAATGGGTCAATAAGTACGTCAGAAGATGACAAAGTTGAGCATTTGGCACTCACGGAAAGAGGCAATAAAAATAAATCACTAAAAGCGTTTTGGCTAACAAACTGCAGATCTTCAGAAATAAGGAGCGATAATAAAATAATTAGGATAATTTTTATTCTCATTATTTTATTATCGCTCCTTTTCTGAAGATCTGCAGTTTGTTAGAGTGAGAACAGAGAACATGAAGATAAATTTTTACGATTATAGAAAAGAGCCCGACTCATGGCTCAGTCGTAACGTGCGCAGCTAGTGAGCATTAGGGCTGAGGTTCAATCCTCGTTGTAGGCGCTGTTTCAAAAAAAAAGAAAAACTAGATGACATTTGTGACGTTCTGTATTTTTACTTCATTAGTCGGACTAATTGATGGGAGTTTTCAGGAGTTTCTCCCTCACGATTCGCCAATTCTAAGGTTTTTCCGGAAGACACTGCCTTCCTTCTTCAGCTATTCGGAGCCAAATCAGACTTTTACTTATGGGTGCTCCATCACAACAGAAGCTGCTCATTTCCTTCCATCTATGAGTAGACTACTCATGGGCTGTCCGCCCCGCACTGCAGGACACTGGGGATTAGACAGAACAACAAGACATAGAAAAGTGAAGAGATTTTTACAGTAAATTTGATGCGAGTTATGTAGGTCAACAGCTAGATTTTTAAAGTTCCAATTGAGAATCTCGGGATATGGGAGCAAAACGGGCGTGTTATATCACTTATATAAACTGGCAAAGACAATTTACACAAAGTTATCAAAAATATACACTCATGTCCATAAATTAAGGATAATTCAGAATCACACAGAAATTTAACTCTAAAATAAAAATTTCACCTGTAAATTATCACACACATCTTGAAGAAGAATATGCAAATTACAGGAAACCACCAGATGGCGCGGCTAGTACGTCACAATGACAAGTGTAAGAGAGGGGGGTATGTAAGGAATGGTGGCAAAGAAGTAAAATTGTTCACAAGCGCTATAAAAGCCTTTCAGTGCAATAACCGCATAGTTATGGCACAAAGGGGAGCATTTGGATGATTTTTTACATGGTAGAATAATCGGACGACTGGAATGTGGACGTACCCAGCTGGAAGTATCCGAGGAACTTGGAATCGCCCAGAGTGTCATCTCCAGGCTTTGGCAACGATTCCAAGATGATGGTAATGTGAGTAGATGTTACAGCACAGGTCGCCCCCGAGTTACAACGCCGAATGAGGACCGGTGTTTAGCAGTTACTGCCAAAAGAAACAGTGTGAAACAATTGTGGACACCGCAACAGTGGTCTTGTGTAATGTTTTTACAACAAGTCCAGGTTTAGTTTGCAGTCTGATTCTCGCAGGACTTTCATATGGAGAGCGCCAGGTACCAGTTACCACCAAGAGAACACCACTGAACGACACCGTTACGGTGGTGCAGGATGGCTCGTTTGGGGAGGAATTATTCTTGGTTCCAGAACCAAGGCCAATGCTTGGCCAACGAATTACAGCCCGTCAACCCCCCCCACCTGTCAACCGGAACTTCGGAGGGCATTGCTTGATGAGTGGTGTAATATTCCCCAAGATCAGATTGATAATTTGATACTCAGCATGCCTAGGCGTTGTAAGGCCTGTATTGCATCGTCGTTAGACATACTCCATATTAACCATCATACTAACCATGTTATACTGTTTTTGTAAATAGGTTCTTTTTTGAAATTTGCTCCAGGGAATAAAAATCGCAATTTTTATTAATTATGTCAAACATATAGCATCTTTTTGCTCTTTACCTTTTGTTTAATAAATAGACTTTACAAATAAGTTAAATTAGTTGTGCTTCTGTCTTTTTCTTTGCCTGAACTTCATTATCCTTAATTTATGGACATGAGTGTATTTCAATAGAATTATTGTAAACGAATTTAAAATAAATAAATTTTAAATGTTGTTTTATTATATGTTTAATGAATTAAATTATAAAATTTTAATCAATTAATCTTCTTTCCTATGCTTTAATATTCGAAATTGTCTCCAATTCACTTTTATTTATTACCATCATTCACATCCTATAAAGAAAAGCAATGAAAAAAAACAAATATTCAATTTTGAATCAGAACCATTGAAATCAAAACTACCTAACAATAACAGTGAAACAAATCCAACAAACAGTTTTCAGAACATTAAAACAAACTCTCTTTTTCTGTCGCTATTTTTCATGCTCCAATAAAAGTCTTTAACAGACAACAAAGAAAACATTTTCATTTAACAACGGCTATCAGGTGAAAGAATTCAGCCATTTGTAACAATTCTCTATTTCCATATAAAGAGAACTGCAACGTGTCGTAATTGGACGTTCGTTTTGCGCTAGGATAGCTATTCAGAAGTTCGAATTTCAATTCAGGCTAGCCCATTTACAGATGAATCTTCTGCCATCTTGTCACATTCATTGTTTCGCTAATGTTGCCGGAACTTCATTTGGTAGATTAGGTTAATTGCACTGCTTTCAGTAGAGTTCGAATTTCAATAGAATGCCGACAATTAGGAATGAAAAAAGTCTTAAGCTCTGAATGGCTTTTGCCATGTTCAAAAATATTAAGCATTCTAATTTTATCATCTACTGTTCCAAAGCATTTTTCAGATTTAAAATGAAGTTGTACTGGTTTTGGTTAAAATAAAATAGTAAATAACCTGAATTATCTACCAATTAAAATAAATTAGCCAAAATGTTTTTGAAAAAAATATTTTTATCAGATATAAAATAAATTTGATATTTGTTTGTTTCAAAATACAAAAACTACGTTAAATAAAAGTATGTGGTTATTGTTTATTATCCCACTTGATGGACAGCAACATCTAGACAAAGTCCATGAACCCGTAAGAGTCATGAGAAAGAATAAAAAAAATGCAGATTCTTTTTGTCCTTGTGGCACAGAGACTAAGGGGAACACAAAGGGAGAGGTCTGACTTTACCCCACCCGGCTTAATTTGTTAATTTTCTTTCTGGTGCTTTAATATTCGAAATTATCTCCGAAAAATCACTTTTATTTATCTTATTTCGATTTCAAATAGCACGATCATTCACATCCTACAAAAGTAAAACAATTAAAAAAAACAAATATTCAAATTTGAAGCAGAACCAGTGAAACCAGAACGATCCAACAATAACAGTAAAGCAAATCCAACAAACAGTTTTCAGAACATTAAAATAAACTATCTTTTCCAGTCGCTGCTTTTCATGCTTTGATAAAAGTCTCTAACAAACAACAGAGAAGACATGTTTCATTTAACAACGGCTGTCACCTGAAAGAATTCAGCCATTTGTAACAATTCTCTATTTCCATACATTACGCTTTAGAGCACTGCATCGGTTCGTAATTGGACGTTCGTTTTGCGCAAGGATAGCTATTCACCAGTTCGAATTTCTATTCAGGCTAGCCAATTTACAGATGAATCTTCTGCCACCTTGTCACATTCATTGTTTCGCTAATGTTTCCGGAACTTCATTTTGTAGATTAGGTTAATTGGACTGCTTTAATGTAGAGTTCGAATTTCAATAGAATACCGACAATTAGGAATGAAAAAAAGTCTTAAGCTCTGAATGGCTTTTGCCATGTTCAAAAATATTACGCATTCGAATTTTATTGCCTACTGCTCCAAAACCCATTTTTTAGCTTTAAAATGAAGTTGTATGATTTTTCGGTGTCGGTTAAAAAAAAAATTAGAAATAGCATGAATAATCTAATTAAAATAAATTACCCAAAATGTTTTTGAATTAAAAAAAAAAATTGTTATAAAATAATATTGATATTCGTTTGTTTCAAAACACAACAATTATTTTAAATAAAAATTTGTTGTTTCGTATCCCACTTTGATGTACAGCAGCATTTAGACCAAGTCACGCGTTGTCTACATGGTTGCTACTAACTCGCAACAAGTTAATAAAAGATTAGCAGATTTACGAATGTTATTTAACTCTCTATTTTGAATGTGCTTAGTCATTATTTCCCGCTTTAATATTCAATTATCGGGAGCTTTTCAATTATCGGGAGAGATTTCACTCTTATTATGACGGATTTGTCAAAATTTTCTAAGCATGATTATCCTTAGTTGCAATTGGCTTTGCATGCTGCAGTAAATCAACTCTTTACACGAAACGTTTCAGTTGAAATCTAGCAATCTATACAGTAGTTGCATGTCGTCGAGTATATTTAATTCATCCACTAGTCAGAAAGTTTGTTTTAGTAACTATTAAAGGAATAGTAACACTAAATTCATTAGTTAAGCATAATTTTTATTAGTATTTCTTATTATTATTTCAATTCCTTCTATTAGCTCACACTCTCCCTATATATATCTTGTTCAAATTTTCAATCGTCCATAAAATACTTTTTATTCAGCCACTCAAGTTCAAATACATTTTTTATTTTTTTTTAACTTGTAGCGGACGACACTGGATGTTAATACAGCTTTTTCAAATATGAATTCATTCCTTCAATTTAATTAATTCCTTTTAGTTTTTTTTTTTAGATTTAAGTTGCATATATCTACCAATAGATGTCACCAGATAGACTTAAAAAATGAATCAAAATTATTTATAAAGGACTTTCTGAAATATAGTAAAAAAATGTAGGAATTTATTTTATTTATTTTTTTATATTACTTTTAGTTTTTTTTATTATTATTATAATTTGTAAACGCAATTATGTCACTCATATTTCAATGCTCGCTCTAAGTTACATAATCTAGTTAAATAGGATAACTTATCATCTCATCAAACAGAATTATTTTAATTTATTATTATTAATTTTGCTACAAGAAAGTGAAATGGAATAATTGTTGTTTATTGGTATTAAAATTTTATTTAATTTTAAATTCTATAAATTTGTTTAGATATAATTTAATTTTCAGAAATGTATTTATTGGTGTATTTTATTATTTCATCAAATATTTCCTGTTTAGTGAAGATTTGCGTAAAACACAAAAACTCTTTGTAAAGAATCAGCTTTTTAATACGCTTTTATTAGTTTCACCTGTATGTTTGTTTGTAACTGACTCTTTGGACTCGATTTTTACTTTAAGCGATCAGATTTAATTTAAACCTTGTAGACTTATCAAGGACACTAAAATATTTTGATAAGCTTATTATCTCATCATGATTAGGATCGCCAGGATTAATGATTTTTTTTTTAACTTATGAAGAGCAATTTAACCCATGTAGAATGAAAGTATTCAGTAAAGACATTCAAACCTACGTGGGACAGTGGCGCAACGGATAACGCGCCTGACTACGGATCAGGAGATTCCCTGTTCGTATCCTGGCTGGCTCGACATATTCGCATTTAGCCTTTGTTTTACTCACAATTAAATTATTGTAAGAACTATAGTTCCAGTCCTCCCTACCGGGACCTCATTTAAATATTATAGTTTAAAAACACTATTTTAGAGTTAATCAAACTAAAAAGTAAAAAATAATTGTTAACATAATAATATGACTGACGAGAAAATCAATGTCACTGTTCTAAAAGCGGGGGTGCTCGATATCAATCGTTATAATTTTTCACTAATTTCATTCCGAAATGCAGAGTTATTTTTAAAAATGTCATACAAAGCACCCCACGCTTTTAGAACAGTGACATTCATTTTCTCGTCAGTCATTTTATTCTTATGTTAATAATTATTTTTTACTTTTTAGTTTGATTAACTCTAAAAAGAGTGTTTTTAGTTTTTTTTTTAACTATAATTAATTCATGTTGAATAAAATTGTAGTAAATATATGTTAATATATTTATATGTATTAAATATCAAAATCTGTATATTGTAGAATTTTTTTCTCACGAGAAGAGTTTTGGCATTTCGTCGAATGTATGTTATTTGACAAATATATAATAAACCCATCACTCAAATTTGATAGAAGATATTCGGTATTTATAATGAGACTCAGGAAACTAGCGAATGTTTGTGCGACCTTAACATGTCGAAACAACTACAGATTGAATATCAGTCGATTTATGTACCATGCGTTGTTCCCTCAGAAAATATGTATATGTAAATGTACTCTCATTCACTTAGTAACATTTCAGTTGTAATTCACTGAATTTTAGACGAACTGTTGACAAAAAGGAATTTTGATACTCATGTATTATAGATAAATAAAATTATAAAATATGATTTATTAGATGAATTATTGATAAATTAATATTTATTTTACGGAACAAGTAATATAAAAAAAAATTTTTAAGTCAATTCCTTCTTCACTCTATTGCAGAAAGTCCTTTATAAATAATTTTCATTCATTTTTTTAAGTTTATCTGGCGTTATCTATTGGTAGATATATGCAACGTAAATCTAAAAAAGCTAAAATTAATTAATCAAATTTAATTACTGAATTACTATTTGAAAAAACTGTATTATCATCAAGTGAGCTAATTCAAAAAAAATGGAATTGAGTGGAAATAAACAGATTTATGAACGATTCCAAATTTGAACAAGATATTTATACAGCCAGGCGAAGATGAATTTATTGATAAATTTAAATTAACAGCCAGGCGAATTTATTGATAAATAATAAAAGATGCTTATCTAAATGTGTGAATTATAAAAATGACAAAACTTAAAATTCTTCTTCAATGACTGGCCTTTGGTACCACAGGCTACGGCTTTGAATCCTAGTGGTGGCTTGAAAGCTCATAAGTGGTTAGGATTGCTAAAACTGAAGGTCCCAGTTTAGTTAACCCAAAGTGTGCACAAAATGGCCGTAGAGCGACAAACTAAATCTTCTTCAATGGCGCAAGAGCCCCTTTTGTCGGCCAAAGCCTTCTACCTACTGGCAGATTCCGAAACATGAGATGTTCCATTTTTACAGGGTAGGGTTGTCAGCCCTACACCAAACTTTCTACTGCCATATTAGACTGGGAATACAGTTTAAAGAGGGATTCTGAACCACTACAAACATCCATGTGACAGCTGGGACTCGAACCCAAACTCTGTGGAACCGAGCGCCAGTCACTCCTCCAGCACACCCCGAACTTAATTTTAAAAATATTTAATGTAGGAAATTTTAAGTCTCTCTTCTTTTTTTGAACAAAAGTGAAAAATAGGTAATTTTAAAACTCGAAGTTGTGTTATTATTGGAAGAAATGAAGCATGCATTTTCTACAGATGAAAATGAGATCACTATATTATTAATGTCACCATTATTGGCTCTGGTAGACAAAAAGTTTTGTTAATTAAGGATTTTAAAATTTCCAATAGTTACTCTGGCAATGGATAATTAATTCTCGTTTTTAAATTTGAAATGTACTGCTATTTTTTTTTTTTTTTTTTTTTTTTTTTTTTGCAAAAGATTCTTTTTTTTTTACAATGCTTTGAATTTTAGACGAATAGGTAACTGGTAACGAAAAATTTTGGTTTGTCGCTCTACGATCATTTTATGCACCTTTTAGGCTAATTAGACCGGTACCTATAGTTAAACGTGCATTTCGAACCACTAACAAACATCCATGCCACCGCCAGGTATACGAAAGAATTGATATTTTAAATTTGATACTTCAGCCGATTTTGATAGATAAGCCATGCAACGATGAACTTATTGACCGTTAATAATAAAAACGCTTTTCTATATGTGTAAATCATAAAAGTGACAAAACCTAAAAATACCAGCATTAAATACTTTAAAAACTGAGCTCTTCTTTTTTGACAAAATAGAACAATAAGTAAATAATTTTAAAATTCTCAACTCTCTCAATTTTATTGAAAAATAAAGCACGAAATTTTCTACAAAGGAAAATGAGATAACTATATTATTAACATCACCATTATTGTTATACCAAGCTTTGTTAATTAAGAATTTAATTTTCAACGAATTTAATTTAAATAATGGGTAATTAATTTTCGTTATTTAAATCTGAAATGTACTGATTTCTTTCACAGCGATGTATTTTGGAGGTTGATTTTTTTGTTATGACATCTATCAAATTAGGAGCAAAAAGTAAATGCTATTAATAATGTAAATTAATAATATTTACTTTTACTTATAACGCTGATTTGAAATAAGATACTTATTTTCGTTAACTCTAATTTTATCTCATAACTCAGATTAAAAATAGGCCTATCTTATTGCAAGATAATAAGACAATTAGATAACATAAAAATTTATCTTTATAGTTTATTATCTTTGCAGTAAGAATTTAAACATTATTATCATTTATTGTTACATTTTAATAAAATTGACTATTTATAACGATAAAGTAATGGTAAGGTTGTGAATGTAAAAGTCGAATTTTTTTATTGAATTTGCCAATTTATTTATTTAATGAATATCCAAAACTTCTAACAAGGTTTCAATGTATTAATAAAAGTTTAATTAAATTGCAATTTCTGTCACTAAAATTTCTTTTTTAAATTTTCAGTTTAATAATCGTCTTTTACATCAGATCAATTTTAATATTCACCAGAAGTTAATAAAAATAATTAAATTTAAAATAAATGAGTTTTGAGATCATAATGTAAAACCTATATTGAAGATAAATCAATTTTTTATGCTGAATTTTTATGGTATATATATACCAAAAAAAAAAATAATAATTATTCTAATTAT
The DNA here is from genome assembly GCA_021605095.1 of Caerostris extrusa. Lineage (NCBI taxonomy): Eukaryota > Metazoa > Arthropoda > Arachnida > Araneae > Araneidae > Caerostris > Caerostris extrusa. The sequence continues at coordinate 34,832 of BPLR01005678.1, read as the reverse complement.
TTTAAATTAAATAAGATATAATTCAACAATAAAATTAAATTACAAGCTTTCAATTCCAAAAATTGAAAATTGTTTGATATCACTGATTTAATTTATAAAGTTTGCAAAATAAGGTTGATTTTTATTTGGTTTTTAGAAATATTCTTGGCGAATGAAAATTTCTGAAGTTTTAATGTTTGTATTACGTTATTATATAAGTTTAAAATTTAAATTTTTACTTTTTAAATTCGTTTTCATATTGTATTTATTCACATTCTCAAATTTTTTATTTATTTTTCACATTTATTTTGTTTTGCTTATGATCATAAGCCTGTTGCCAATGTTTTGATATGACTGTTTTGATAAATGCAAGAAAATAAATAGTAGATTATGCTACAAAAATTGAATAATAGATTATCTATTGCCAATTTTTTGGATATGTCTGTTTTTGTAAAATACAAAAAATTAATAGTAGATAGATTATACTACAAAAATGAATAATAGATTATATTGTTTCCAATATTTTGATATGATTGTTTTCATGAATACAAAAAAAGGAATAGTAGATTATGCTACAGAAAATATATTACAAAAAAGGAATAATAAATTATCCTGTTTTCCAATCTTTTGATATGATAAATACAAAAATTAGTTTTTAAAATTAATTTTTGTAATGAAATTTTACATGGTTATGTCATTAAAATTTCGTTAATTTTTATTATTATTCTTTAAAATCAGTGTTTTTTTATTGGTAATTGAATTAAATCAATTTACAAGGAAAATCAGAGAATTCAATTTTTCACTTCAAACGTTTGATGTATATTGCACAAAGAAATTTATTAGATTAATTCTTTGTTGAAAGATAGGGGTTTTCCTTTTAATTTTTTTAAAAATCTTGTATTTGTTTTCCTTTTAATTTCTTGCTTTTTAACGTACTTTTACTATTGTGACCAATTATTTTTTTTTTTTTTTTTCAAAAACTCTTTATTTATTCTTTCCAAATTTATTTCATCGCCTTCAAGATAATCCTCCAGACACAATGCACTTATACCAACGTTTTTTCAATCCTCAATGCATGCTAAAAAGTCATCTGCAGGGATGGCCTTCAAAGGTCTCGGCGATTCACCTTGAATCTCTTCAATCGATACAAAATGGTGTCCCCGGATCCTTTAAGTTTAGGAATAGCCAGAAGTCACACGGTGTGAATAAGGTGGTTGTGGAACGATATGGGTTTCATTTTTGGCGAAAAGTCACTAAAAATCAATGCAGTTTGAGCTGGCGCATTCAGTGTTTTCGGTACCCAACGAGATTTGGCGCGTTTCAGGCTCAAAATGGAATTCACCGATCCTTTTGAAATTCCAACGTCATCAGCAAGGTCTCTAATTGAAAATCGACGGTTTGCAAGCACCAAGTCTTTAATTTTTTGGCTGATCGTCGGTTGATGGTCGACCAGAGAGCTCTTCGTCTTCAACGCGTTCTCTGCCTTTTTTTTAACTGTTTGTGAACATTTCTTTCCGGAATGCTCACCGAATACCTTCTGAAACATTATATACGTTTCCGCATACAAAATTTAATGCAAGTTCTTTTTGCTCAATTATTTCAGATATTTCAAAAATCGGCAGAATCAGTTTTAGCGTATCACAAACCAAGCTAACTCAAACACTAATGAATATTTTGGACGTCAAATTTCACACAGATGTCAAGGACAGGGCCAGCAACCTAAAAAAGGGGAAAAAATGAGATTCCATAATTACCGGGAAATTTTTGAAAATTGAGGACACAGTAGTATATTTTAATTTTGCTGCCTTATTGATATTATATTTACAACTTATATTAAAAAATGCCCTCAAACGACAGTGTCACTTAGTAAAGTTGCGCCTTATTTTGATAAATATTTAAAAATATTCCATGATAAAAAATGTCATCATTCATCGAATTCAGTTTCTGCAAATATTAATAAATATCTAAGAATTATTTTCAATTCAACTCCGTATAATAAAGTATTTTCGCTCTATTATTTTTGTTATCGAGTACAGATAACATGCAATATAAAAAACTACCTTTTAAGACTTTATTTTTATATTAAACTTAATACTATGTACATAATTAAAGAAGAAGAATTCTCAAGTCAAGATAAAAAGTCACCTTTAGCAAGAAAAGTATGAAGAAGCTAAATAAATAAAAAAAAGTTAAATATCGTATTACCATAACTACGATATAATGGTTCCAGATTTTCTAAAAACTTGGAAAAGAGTCTAAAAAAGATTTGTAACTTTAGTAATTATTATAAACTGCTCATTCTCTCGAATTTTTCTTTACGGCCACGAACTTAAATTCTGTAACAAAAAAGGGGCATTCCTTTCTTATATTCTAAAAAGAACGTGGCGTAAAAGATGCAATATTAAAAATTATGGAAAAAGAACTTTTTAAGGTGCATTTTCTTTATTGTATGGAGGTGGGTTGGCGTGCATTTTCTAAAAAAAAATTCATTAAAGAAAATTTATTGGAGAAATATTTAAAATGAGATTTTTAAATGTCGCCATTACTGTAAAACTTGGATAAATATTGAAGAACATTGATTAGAAAATAAACACCTTAATATCTCAGTTTTCAAAGAAAAACTCTAATGATAGCTCATATATGGAAAAAAAGTCCTTGAATTTCTTCTTAAACAAATATGTCAGTAACAAAATATTTTTTATTTAAAAAAAGGTGTTAGTTTTTAAAGATGCTTCAAAGTGATCTAATAGAGGCTTTAGAACTAAGATTTTGCTTAATGGTAACTTTCTTATCTGTGATGGGAGTGGATACGATATTCTTCTGTAAAATTGTTTTTTGTATATTTCGTCTATTTTTAAAAATTTTTATTTTTTAAAAATTAATTACATTATATTTATTGTCTTCTGCATTAGGCGCCTGATGGCCAATTGGCTTGCGCTCTGGCTTTTGATTTATATTATTCGAACCGTAAGTCCCGGTCTAATATGACAGAGGATGAATAATAAGGCATAGGGCTGACAACCCTATCTTGTAAAAACGAAAACATCTCCTGTCTGGAAGTTTACCATCAGGTAGAAGACCTTGGTGCACTATGGTGCAATAAGAAGCACAGGCCGATTCTTCAGATTGATATGTTCATTTCTGACCAAAGAACATAGATGGCAAATCCACATTAAATTGTATGTCCCTTTCTAATTAGTCTAAATTGCACAAAAAAAGACCGTGGAAAAGAGAAAGACATGATTACCTACAAGTTTAAACCATTCCTGCCGTTGGCATGTATGTTTGTTAAAACCACGAAAAACTGTAGATCCCGGTCTAATTAGCCTAAAGTGTGCACAAAATGACTGTAGAGAGACAAACCAAACAAATCTTCTTCATTGGCACAAGAGACCCATGGTGGGCCAAGGCCGTCTGTCAACTGGCAGATTTCGGGAGAAAAGATGTTTTTCTTTTATGAACTGTTCTTCAGACAATTTTATAACAAGGGTGGATTTTATTGGGCTGCCAGAAGACTCATGGCCAATATGTCATCCTCCCCGATATAGGAAAAAAAAAAGCATTTATTTTATTTTATCATGACAGAATAGATTATCCTGTTGCCAAATTTTTCATATAACTGTTTTAATAAATACAAAAAATAGTAGATTATGCTAAAAAAATATATTACAAAAAATGAATAATAGATTATCCCAAAAAATATATTACAAAAAAAAGAATAATAGATTATCCTATTGCCAATTTTTGATATGACTAACTAACATAAAAAATTATTTTTCTTTTAATTTTTTTTTTTTATAATAAAATTTTATATGACCTAGTATGTCATTTTAGATTTAAAATTTTGTTAATTTTTTTATTTATTATTTAAAATTGATGATTTTTTATTAGTAATTGAGTTAAAGCGATTTACAAGGAAGATTAGAGAATTCGATTTTTCACTTCATATATTTGATTTACATTAGACAAACAAATTTAATAGGTTAATATTTTAGCGAAAGAATGAGTTTTCCTTTTAAATTTTTATAAATTATATATTTGTTTCCTTTTAATTCTATGTTTTTAATGCAATTTATATTTTAATTTTATTGCTTTATTGAAACTACATTTGATATTTATTTTGAAATGCCCTCAAATGAAAATGTCACTTGTAAGGGTTAACCTTATTCTGATAAACAGTTTAAAATATTCCCTGATAAAAAATGCCATTATTCATCGAATACAGTTTTAGCAAGTATTAACAAAAATCTAAGAATTATTTCTCATTCTCTCCTTATAATAAAGTGCTTTCGCCATATTATTTTTGTTTTAGTGTATAGATAACATGTATTACTTTTGACCACCTTTAAAACTCCATTTTATATTAAGCTTAATAATATGCACATAATTAAAAAGAAGAATAATTCTCAAGTCAAGATAAAAAAAAAAAAAGTCACCTTTAGCAAGAAAAGTATGATGAAGTTAACGCGTAAATAAAAAAAAAGTTAAATATCATATTACCATAACTACGATATAATGGTTCCCCGATTTTCTAAAAACTTGGAAAAAGGGTCTTAAAAAAAAAGATTTGTAACTGTAGTAATTATTATAAACTGCGTATTATCTCGAATTTTTCTTTACGACCAAGAACTTAAATTCTGTAACAAAAAGGGTGCATTCCTTTCTTATATTCTAAAAGAACGTGACGTAAAGATGCGAAATTAAAAATTAAGAAAAAGATTTTATGGTGCATTTTCTTTGTGTGTGGAGGATTGTGTTGGTGTGCATTTGCTGAACAAAAAAATCATTAAAGAAAATTTATTGGAGAAGCTGTATTTAAAATGTATTTTTTAACTGTCGTCATTACTGTAAAACTTGATAAATATTGAAGAACATTTATTAGAAAATATACACCTTTAATAGCTCAGTTTTCGAAGAAAAACTCTAATGATAGTTTGTATGCAAAAAAATTCTTTTGAATTTATTTTTAAAACAAATATTTTAGTTACAAAATACTTTTTATTTTTAAAAAGAGGTATTAGCTATTAAAAATGCCACAAAGTGCTCTGATAGAAGCGTCAGAACTAAGATTTTGCTTGATGGCAACTTTCTGGTCTGTGGTGAGTAGATACGATATACTTCCGCAAAATTGACTTTTGTATATTTCATTTATTTTAAAATGTTTTACCTTTAAAAAATTAATTACATTATGTTTATTTATTGACTCTTTTCTTCATTAGCCATGGATGTTTGTTAGTGGTTCGGAATCCACTTTAAACAGTAGGTCCCGATCTGTTTAGCCCTCGTGTGCACAAGATGACAGTAGAGCGACAAACCAAACCAAATCATCATTGGGGCATGATGGCCAATTGGCTAGCGCTCTGGCTTTTGATTTATATTATTCAAACCGTAGGTTCCTGTCTAATATGAGAGAGGAGGGATAATAGTGCGTAGGGCTGACAACCTTACACCGTAAAAAGAAAACATCTCCTGTCTCGTAATCTGCCAAAAAGGCAGAGGGCCTTGGCCCACCATCGGGCAATAAAAAGCATAGACTTCAGGTTTGAATTCTGGCGGTGGCATGGATGTGTGTTAGTGGTTCGAAATCCACATTAAATTGTAGATACCGGTTTAATTAGCTTAAAATGGGCACAAAATGACTGTAGAGCGACAAACCAAACAAATCTTCTTCATTGGCGCAACAGCCCAATGGCTGGCCAAGGGGTGCTGGCAGATTTCGAGACAGGAGATTTTTTTCTCTTTTATTAACTATTCACCAGACAACATTTATAACAAGGCAGGATTTTATTTTATTATTACAGAATAGATTATCATGTTGCGAAATTTTTCATATGACTGTTTTATAAATACAAAAAGTAGTAGATTATGCTACAAAAGATATATTACACAAAATGAATAATAGATTATCCCACAAAAATATATTACAAAAAAAGAATAATAGATTATCCCATTGCCAATCTTTTGATATGACTAACTAACATAAAAAATTATTTTTCTTTTAATTTTTTTTTTATAATAAAATTTTATATGGCCTAGTATGACATTTTAGATTTAAAAATTTTGTTAATTTTTTATTTATTATTTAAAATTAATGATTTTTTTATTAGTAATTGAGATAAAGCCATTTACAAGGAAGATCACTTTATTCAATTTTTCACTTCATATGTTTTATTTATATTACACAAACAAACTTAATAGGTTAATGTTTTAGCGAAAGAATGAGTTTTCCTTTAAATTTTTATAAATCATATATTTGTTTCCTTTTAATTCTATGCTTTTTAATGCAATTTATATTTTAATTTTATTGCTTTATTGAAACTACATTTCATATTTATATTGAAATGCCCTCAAATGAAAATGTCACATTGTAAGGGTTAACCTTATTCTGATAAACAGTTTAAAATGTTCCCTGATAAAAAAAATGTCATTATTCATTGAATACAGTTTTAGCAAGTATTAACAAAAATCTAAGAATTTTTCTCATTCTCTCCTTATAATAAAGTGCTTTCGCCATATTATTTTTGTTATAGTGTATTGATAACATGTATTACTTTTGACCACCTTTAAAAACTCCATTTTATATTAAGCTTAATACTATGCACATAAATTAAAGAAGAATAATTCTCAAGTCAAGATAAAAAAAGTCACCTTTAGCAAGAAAAAGTATGATGAAGTTAACGCGTAAATAAAAAAAAAAAAAAAGTTAAATATCATATTACCATAACTACGATATAATGGTTCCCCGATTTTCTAAAAACTTGGAAAAAGGGTCTTAAAAGATTTGTAACTGTAGTAATTATTATAAACTGCGCATTATCTCGAATTTTTCTTTACGACCAAGAACTTAAATTCTGTAACAAAAAAAGGGGCATTCCTTTCTTATATTCTAAAAGAACGTGACGTAAAGATGCGATATTAAAAATTAAGAAAAAAAGATCTTTATGATGCATTTTCTTTAATGTTGGCGTAGATTTGTTAAACAAAATATCATTAAAGAAAATTTATTGGAGAAGCCATATTTAAAATGAGGTTTTAAACTGTCGCCATTACTGTAAAACTTGGATAAATATCCAGAAGAACATTTTTTTAGAAAATATACACCTTAATAGCAAAGTTTACAAAGAAAAACTCTAATGATAGTTCACATACATAAAAAGTTCTTTGAAAATTTTTCTTAAACAAATATTTTAGTTACAAAATACTTTCCATTTTAAAAAAAGAGGTGTTAGATATTAAAATTGCTTCAAAGTGATCAGATAGAGGCTTTCGAGATAAGATTGTGTTTGATGGTAGCTTTCTTGTCTGTGGGGGAAGTGGACATGATATTCTTTCGTAAAATTGATATTTGTGTATTTCATTTATTTTAAAAAAATAATTACATTATACTTATTTATTGACTCTTCTCCTTCATTGTTCCATGGATGTTCGTGAGTGGTTCAGAATCCACTTTAAACTGTAGGTCCCGGTCTAATTAGCCCTCGTGTGCACAAGATGACAGTAGAGCGACAAAACCAAACCAAATCATCATTGGGTGGCATGATGGCCAATGGCTAGCGTTCGGACTTTTGATTTAAATTATTCGAACCATAAGTCCCGGTCTAATATGAAAGAGGAGAGATAATAGACGCAGGCCTGGCAACCGTACCCCTTAAAAAGAAAAACACCTCCTGTCTCGATATCTGCTAGCAAGCAGAGGATCTTTGACCACAATGGAGCAATAAGAAGCACAGATAGAAGTAACCTTCAATTTAACCTTATTCTGATAAATAGTCTAAAATTTTCCATGATAAAAAAACCATTATTCATTTAATATAGTTTTCGCAAGTATTAATAAAAATCTAAGAATTATTTCTTAGTCTCTCCTTATAATAAAGTGTTTTCGCTATATCATTTTTGTTATAGAGTATCGATAACATCCATTATTTTTGACCACACGATACTTACCTTTAAAACTCTATTTTATATTAAGCTTAATAATATGCACATAATTTAAGAAGAATAATTCTCAAATCAAGATAAAGAAGTCACCTTTAAGCAAGAAGGGTATGAAGTTAACGCGTAAATAAAAAAAAAATAAATATCATATTACCATAACTACGATATAATGGTTTCAGATTTTCTAAAAACTTGGAAAAAGGGTCTAAAAAGATTTGCAACTTTAGTAATTATTATAAACTGCGCATTATCTCGAATTTTTCTTTTTACGACCAAGAACTTTAATTCTGTAACAAAAAAAAAGGGGCATTCCTTTCTTATACTTATTCTAAAAGAACGTGGTGTAAAGACGCAATATTAAAAATTAAGAAAAGAACTTTATGGTGCATTTTTCTTTATTGTATGGAGGGTTGGCGTAGGTTTGCTAAGCAAAAAATCATTAAAGAAAATTTATTGAGAAGCCATATTTAAAATTGGCTTTTAAACTGTCGCCATTTCTGTAAAACTTGGATAAATATTGAAGAACATTAATTAGAAAATATATACTTTAATAGATCAGTGTTCAAAGAAAACTTTAATTATAGTTCGTGTAAAAAAAAAAAGTTCTTTGGGATTTCTTCTTAAACAAATATTAATAGCTATTAAACCTGCCTCAAAGTGATCTGATAGAGGGTTTCAAATTAAGATTTTGCATGATGGCAAACTTTCTTGTCTGTGGTGGGAATGGAAACGATATTCTTCTGTAAAGTTGATTTTTGTATATTTGATCTACTTTAAAGGTATATTTAAGCCACATTAAATTTATATTTAAAATGTGCTTTTAAACTGAGGTCAAAAACACTTGAGTGGAAAACAAGTCTGTGTCCTGTAAAACTTGGATAAATATTGATGAACATTAATTAGAAAATATACACCTTAATAGCTCTGTTTTAAAAGATGATTGATTGTATACAGAAAAATAAATTGATTGTTGTAGAAAAATGATTGTTTGATACAATCTTATACTCTAATGATTGTTTGTATACAGAAAAACTCTTTGGAATCCCTTCTGAAACAAATATTTTAGTCACAAAATGCTTTTTTATTTTAAAAAAGAGGTGTTAGCTGCTAAAGATGCCTCATTAAAGATGCCAAAGTGATCTGATAGAAGCTCCTGAATTAAAATTTTGCTTGATGACAGCTTTCTTGTCTTGTGGGAGTGAATATGATATTCTTCCGTAGAATCTCACAACATTGTATTAAATGATTAATAGATTTACGAATGTTATTTAACCCACTATTTACAATGCACGATTCATTATTTCCCGCTTTAATATTTAACTACTCTAAGCTTTTCAATTATCCAAAGAGATTTCGCTCTTACGATGACAGATTTGTCAAAATTTTCTAAGCACGATTATCCTGAGTTACAATTGGTTTTGTATGCTGCAGTTAATCAACTCTGTATAGTACATAAAGCATTTCAGTTGAAATCTAGAAATCTATTCATTAGTTGCTTGTCATCGCGTACATTTAATTCATCCACTCGTCAGAAAGTTTGCTTCAGAAAATATTAAAGCAATAGTAACACTAAATTCATTATTTTAGTATAGTTTTTATTAGAATGTTTTATTATTATTATTTTTATTGTTGTTATTATTATTTTTATTGTTTTTATTATTATTTTTATCATTTTTTTATTATTATTTACATCGTTGTTTATTATTATTATTTTTATTAATGTTTTTTATAATTATTTTTATTATTGTTTTTATAATTATAACTATAATTTGTAAACACAATTATGTTACTCATATTTCTCATACTCATATTTTTTATATTTTTACTATATTTTCGCTCGCTCTAAGTTACATAACTTAGTAAATAGGAAAACTTAACATCTCCTATAAACAGGATTATATTAATTTATTATTATTCATATTTACTACCGCAAAATGAAACTGAATAGCTGTTGTTTATTTGTTAGTAGATTAATTATTTTTAAATTCTATGAATGTATTTAGATTCAAATTAAAGTCTATAAATGTATGTAGATTCAATTAAAATTTTATAAATGTATTTATATTCAATATCATTTTCAGAAAAGTATTTATTAGTGTATTCTATTATTTCATCAAATATTTGTCGTTTTAGGGAAGAAAAGGATTTAATCCATTAAATCCATTTTTAATTGTAAAGTTTAAAGATGTTGCTTCTTTAATTTTATTAATTTTATTTTATTTTATTTCGATATTTATTTTTTTTTTTGTTGCCCAATATTGAAAAACAAATCATTATAAATCAATTTTTTTTTTTTTATTTAGAATTTTGTATAACATATTTTTTGTTCTATATAAGAGTGTCTATTTCCAATGGCAACTCGACGCTGACGCGCGACGTCAACTTTACGAATCAGATTAGTGTTCGAGAATGATTGAAGGTAGTGATTCATTCATTTTCAGGAAAACGCAGTTATAGGTGACATTTCTTTATAAAATATTTGTATGATTTCATGCTAACTTATTGTTTGATAGAAGATTTTTAATTTGAAATTTCTGATGACCAGTTAATTAATTTAACAAATTTTTAATTAAAAATATTTTCAGTCACTATTTAACGAAATCTTTTCCTTCTCCTCCATAAATATCACTACCAACAAATTACGAATTTCAAAGAACATGTTTTTGTAATGGGTCATTTTCCAACAGATGAGTGTTCACTTAAAAATAGTATAAAAGTTTATGAGCAGCTAATCACTTGTCTTCAGTAGTTTAAAATTTTGACAATAATAATTGTTTGCTTTATACAATCACAATTTACAAGTTAAATTGACAATTTTAGCTTACATTTTTTTTTGTTCATTGGATAGTTAATAATAATATCAATAATCAAATTATATAATGTAATGTTCATTTTATTCCGTAATTATTTTTTATTAAATATTTCCGGCGTTTAAAAGAACCCTAAATTAATCAATTTATCTAACAAAAAAATACATTTAATCTTATGCATTAATATATACATATATATGTAAATATAAAATCTATGCATATATTCACAAAATATTTTTAAAAAATTTGATAACTAAGAATAACCAGAAAAATCCATTTTAGTTCAAATTTGATAAAATAAACAAAAAAAATTACAATGAACTACTTAATCTTATTTCGTTTACAAAATAATTTTAAATAAAAACTTAAAAATCGTTTGCTAAAACAAAATCATTTTAATAATGCCTTACACAGCATTCATTTCAGTGTTCCATAAAATAGTTTCATTGTTGCCATTTAAAAATAACTTATATGTTGCCACTTAAAAATAATTTTACCTTGATTTTAAAAATGACTTCAATGTTGCCATTTAAAATAACTTCTATATTATTGCCACCCAAATATGATTACAGCTTGATTTTTTAAATGTGATTAATTATTAATTTTGATGACCGGGTAAATTAAAATCTTTTATGATGTTATAAAAATGGTACTGTTTTCTAAATAAATTTAAAACAATCGGTATACCGGCATTACTAGAAAAAAATATAAAAATCATTTGCAAAAACAACATGGCCAGAGACTTGTATATTGTTTAGTTTATAGAGAACTTTTTCGATACATTTTTTCGTTTTATAATAATAAGAAGAAAATTATATACTGTACTAAGTAAGATTAAAATAATATAAAAATCGTTTGAAAAAACAACATATGGCCAGATACTTGTATATTGTTTAGTTTATAGAACTTTTTTTCGATACATTTTTTTCACTTTATAATAATAAGAAGAAAATTATATATTGTACTAAGCAAGATTAAAATAATGTAAAAATCGTTTGCAAAAACAACATGGCCAGAGACTTGTATATTGTTTAGTTTATTGGACTTTTTCGATAAATTCATTCGTTTTATAATAGTATGCAAATTATATACTGTACTAAGCAATATGTACTAAAAATAATTTGGGAGATAATTTTTGTGATTTAGGTGATGAATATATAATATTAATTCAATGCCATTGTAATAATTCAAGTCGTATATTCGTGTCAATTAAAAAAATTGAATTTTCATTGATTCAAAAAAATTCATTCAAAAGATTGAATTTTCAAAAAGTGAATGAACGACAACACAAGCATTTTCAATATGTAAATTATATGCTTTATTAAGAAAAACTAAAACAGGGGTGGCCAACCCTAATGATCTTCTGGGCCACTTGAAATGCATCCTAACTCCGCGGGCCGCATATAAAATTATATTTCCCATATTATATTTAGACCCACTAATTATTCTGAAAACTCATAACTGTAAACTCATAAATAAAACAAACAATATCTGTGATTTATTCTCAAGAATATTATTTTAAAATGGAAGTTAATTTTTTCTCATCATTTCGACAATTAATTTTTGAATATATGGATGCATACGTAATGTATTTTTTTAATATATCGTTTTTCACTGCTTTGGCTATTATAAAATAAATATATTTTGTAAAATTGAGATAAATCTCACGGCCAGAAAAATGTTCAAGGCGGGCCGCGGGTTGGCTACCGCTGGACTAAAATAATTTGGGAAATAATTTTGAAGACTTAGGTCATATATATAGCAATGCTAATTGAATGCCAATGTAAAAATTCAAATCGTATATTCATGCAAATTAAAACAAGACTTAAACAAGATTGGAATTTCACAAAGTGAATGAACCATGACACAAACATGTTCAATGTTAAAAAATTGAGATCAGTGGAATATGACCTTGACTTCAATATTTTACTCTTCCCTCTGAAAACGCAATGCAAGCTCCCCGAAGAGGCCTCTGTCCCAAATTTCAGGTTCACTTTCCGTTGGAATTCACCGGTTAACGCTGAGAGGATACGGTGTTCCTGATTCAAGTCCGTGAAGGACACAACACCGCGCTTCTAGGTCAGCCGCTGACTTTTAAAGGACAAATGGTTCATCCGTAACCTTTACTAGTTCAATAGGCCTTCGAAGGAGGAAGAGCACATTTCCACTTTCGCGCCGACCTTGTTTTAGACTAAAATGGAAATTAAAACGAGACGGAAGGACATCAATTTTTGTCTTGTATGCTCATCTTTAACGGCCGGAAGAACCTTCGGATGATGTCAGAGCACTCTGATTTGTGTTGACTCGTTTGCATATAAAATAAAAATTATAACGAATGAGAAAATTACATTTATATTTGAGATTATAATTGGTTATTATAAATTGTTTTAAATTTGGCACATCAATATTAAACACTTTAATTTTTATAGCTTTATATCTCGCATAAGTGAGTAAATTTTTCAAGTACTTCTAAATTGAAGTATTCTATAAACCCAATCAATGCGCTATTTGTTTTTTTCCACCCATATTTCATGGGCGAGTGAGTTTTTAAGAAAATGCATGTTTTCAATTCTCAAATATGTATCCACTACAAAATTTTAAAAAAACACGAGTTACGGAATTTAAAAATATATGTTTAACATATTTTCTATTGCTATTTCAGGGATATATTGTTGCATAATGGGATTCGGCTATCAGGCCCATTATGTAACTTTTCTATAGCTATATAATGGGCCTAATGGCCGAGTGACTAGTGCTCTGGCGTTAGATATCACAGGTTTCGGGATCAAGTCCTGGAGGTGCCATGGATGTTTGTAGCCGTTCAGAATCAACTTTAAAATGTACCTTCCTGTTTAATATGACAGTTGAGTGCAGGGCTCACAACCTTACCCCGTAAAAAGAAAACTTCTGTCTCTAAATCTGCCTTTGCCCCACAATGGGCTATTGTGCTAATGAAGAAGAGTCAATAAATAAGTATAATGTAATTAATTTTTTTTAAGTAAAATATTTTAAAACAGAGAAAATATACAAAAATTACTTCACCGAAAAATATCGTATCCATCCCTCCACAGACGGGAAAGCTGTCATCAAGCAAAATCTTAGTTTGGAATTATTTTCCATATAAGAACTATCATTATACATTGGTCATATTATGGCTTAAATATAGCTTTAAAATAGATCAAATATACAAAAATCAACTTTACAGAAGAGTATAGTATCCACTCCCATCATGGACAAGAAGCTGTCATCAAGCAAAATTTAGTTCGGAACCTAATTTTAAAACCTAATGCTTTTTTTTTTTTTTTAAATAAAAAGTATTTGATATCTAAAATATTTGTATAAAAAGAAGTTTCAAAGAATTTTTTCCGTATATGAACTATTATTAGAGTTTTTCTTCGAAAACTGCGCTATTAAGATGTATATTTTCTAATTAATGTTCTTTAATATTTATCCAAGTTTTACAGGAATGGCGACAGTTTAAATGTACATTTTAAATATGGCTTTTCCAATAAATTTTCTTTAATGATTTTTTTGTTTAGCAAATCTGCACCAACCCTCCTACACACAATAAAGAAAATGCATCACAAAGATCTTTTCTTAATTTTTAATATTGCGTCTTTACTCCACGTTCTTTTAGAATATAAGAAAGGAATGCCCCTTTTTTTTGTTACCAAATTTAAGTTCTTGGACGTAAAGAAAAATTCGAGATAATGAGCAGTTTATAATAATTACTGAAGTTACAAATCTTTTTTAGATTCTTTTTCCAAGTTTTTAGAAAATCTGGAACCGTTATATCGTAGTTATGGTAATATGATAACTTTTATTTAACTTTTTTATTCAGGCATTGGATTCTTCATACTTTTCTTGCTAAAGATGACTTTTTTTATCTTGACTTGAGAATGATTCTTCTTTAATTATGTGCATATTATTAAGTTTAATATAAAATAGAGTTTTAAAGGAGCTTGCGTCTGGTCAAAAGTAATGCATGTTATATATACTCCGTGTTATCTATACTATATACTATATACTAAATAATTCTTAGAATTTTTATTAATGCTTGCTAAAACTGTATTCAGTGAATAATGGCATTTTTATCATGGATTATTTTAAACTGTTTATCAGAATAAGGTTAAACTTTTTACTAAGTCACACTTTCCATTGAGGGCATTTTAATATAAGTAGTGAATGTAGTTTCAACAAAGCAGTAAAATTAAAAATATAAAAAAATATTATAAACCTGGAATTAAAAAGAAAACAAATACACGATTTATAAAAGTTTAAATGAAAACTTCTTTTCTTCGTTAAAACGTTAACATATTAAATTTCTTTGTGCAACTTAAATCAAACATACTACTGTGTCCAAAAGTAAGACTAATTTTCAATTTAATACTCCCGGAGCTTTTAAGGTTTCAATTTTTTCCTTTTTCAGGTTGCTGTCACTGTCCTTGACATATGTGTGAAATTTGACGTCAAATTATTCAGTGTTTGAGTTACGCTTGGCTTTGTGAGACGCTAAAACTGATTCCGGCGATTTTTGAAATGTCTGAATGAATAGAGCAAAGAACTTGCATTCAATTTTGTTTGAGGAAACGTTTATAATGTTGTAGAAAGCATTCGGTGAGCATTCCTATATCGGGAAGAAATGTTTAGAAGTGGTATAAACAGTTCAAATAAGGCAAAAGAACACGTTGAAGCGGAAGAGCCCTCTGGTTGACCATCAACCTCAACCAACGAAGGTCACGTCCAAAAAATTAAAGATTTGGTGTTTTCAAACCGTTGATGTAAGATTTGAGACTTTTCTGCTGATGTTGGAATTTCAAAAGGATCGGTCAATTCCATTTTGGGCCTCAAACGCGTCAAATCTCGATGGGTAACGAAAACACTGAATGCTCCAGCTCACATTGCATTGATTCTTTGCAACAGTTTCGCCAAAAATGAAACCCATATGGTTCCACAACCATCTCATTTATTTTAAATCTGATTATTTTAGTTAATTTTTAGTGTATATTAAAGTTGAGCTATTAAAAATAGACGATTATTAATCTGAATTTTTAGAAAAAGAAATTTTAGTGACTGAAATTGCAATTTAATTAAACTTTAACTAATAAAAATAAATTGTGTTCTGATGTTCTTTCTATTGTCAAAATAAATAAATTAACAAATTCCGTAAAAAATCGACTTTTACATTCACAATCTTACCATTATTTATTGTAACAGATAGTCAATTTTATTAAAATATAACAATAAAAAATAATAGCATTTAATTTCTTACTGCAAAGATAATAAAGCATAACAGATAAAATTTTTATGTAATCTTTCTTATTTATCTTGCAGTAAGATAAGCTTATATTTAAACTGAATTGTGAGATAAAATTACAGTTATACGAAAATGAGTGGTTTATTTTAAATCAGAATTATAAGTAAAATGAAATATTAATTTAAATTATAATAGATTAATTCGTTATTTTTACTACGTTATTCCTACTTCGTTATTCCTACGATTAATGTTATGTTAATGTAGGTCCCAGCCTAATTAGCCTAAAGTGTGCACAAAATTAACGTAGAGCGACAGACCAAACGTTTTCCTCAACATTTAACTATCCGTTTAAAATTCAAAGAATTACAACCCAAATGTATGCTTAATGTTAAAGTGCATCAAAGTATATTTACACATACATATTTTTTATCCTCATATAAAATATACAGATTTTAATATTTAATACATATGCATATATTAGTATATATTTACGTGAATTTTATTTCAATATGAAAAAAAAAGCTGATTTTAATACAAATAAATTTTTATATTTTATGAATTTTTATTATTATTATTATTGCAAAAGCACTTGATTTTACATCACTGACTCTTCTACATCTGTGATGCATGAGATTAGAGCATAAAGATGGAATACAAAAACAACAAAGCAGAACAAAACAGTAACTCATAAAAATGACAATAATGACATCAAAACTGTGACTACATAAAAGACAAAAGAAAATTAGTCGTTGGATGCCAGTTGCGTCAGCTATCTAGACAGCCAATATATGCTGTATAAGTTTTCTTCATTCAACGAAGAACAGCATAGCAAATGATCTTTGTCCATCTCAGAGTTCTGGTCACACAAAGGACTGTTATGTATACCAATGCTATGCAGATTTTTAGCAAGACAATCTATTTAATTCTTCCATTGACAAAAGGCAATGATTACAATACACACTACTAACAGTAATTGAGCTTTGCAACTCTTGCAAACTAATAAGAATTGGGGCGTGACCTTGAGAAAAACTGCAGTCGAATCTCGCTGGATTCCCACAATACTGTCTGTCATAATAACCACCGAATCTGTTCTTTTTCTTCCAATCGCAAAACTCAATGATTCATTATTATGATTGCAATACACATTACTATCGATAATCGAACTTTCTCCTTCTTGCACGATAACAAGAATCGAGGCTGGACCTTGGGAAAAACTGCAGTCGAATCTCGCTGGGTTTCCACAATCATTATACAATGAAGCTGCATTAAAATAATGAAGCTAAAATTTTTAATCTCGTTTAAAATTGAATAAAACTTACGTAATTCATTCATGATTCAACTTGTAATCAATTTAAATAAAAATGTTCAAACTAAGTTGTGTCACGTATGTTAATTTTATCTTATTTATTCATTTTTTATTTTTAGATATTTATTCATTAGGAATCAGTTTATAATGAAAATTTTTATCGAAAAAATGTAATATAAAAATATTTCAAATTAGCTGTGTCAGCTGTTAATTTTATCCTATTTTTTTTAAGTTCAAAGCAGCTATTGATTTTCAAAAAATTATGAAACATTACAGACATGAAAGAAATATTTATACTAGGTAAAGAATATTTGTTTAATCTTGTAACAACGTAATTCATTGAAAGAATTTAAAGTAAAACTCTAATCAAATATTTGATGTCTAGCACATTTTAATTTTTGAAAAATACATTAAATATTTTTTTTGATTTTTTTCTTTATTGGTGCCTAGTGACATTCATGGTATTAATAAAACATTTTATTGGCATTTTAATTTCTTTATAAATGTCAAATTAATAATGTTCAAAAAGTTATTTTAGTTAAACTTATTAGCTGTCTCGTCTGTTTATTTTAGTTTTACTTTTCTAGTAAGACATAAAAAAATTGATTTAGTAAGTTTTATATTAAAAAATTAATGCAATAATATTATTAAATTCAAAGAATCTATTAATTTTAAACTTTTAAATAAAAACTGTCGACTAATAAAATGAATTGTTGGAGGTATGATAATTTACTCCTCAAAATTTGTTTAGGAATGCAGTTTTCTCTTTTTTTTTTTTTTTTTTTTAAATTGTTTATTTATTAAATAATTCCAAATAATATTTTCTTTTCCAATATTTTTAATGAAAACATATTTTGGGATTTTATCCATATAATAACTTGGCCTATATTTTTTTTAAATATTTAGATGTTTTCTTTACAATTTATAAAACATTGTTTTTCTTATCCCACTTGGTCGACAGTCTCATAGTAGTAGTTCATAGTCTGTAGTCTCATAGTAGTAGTTCATAGTCTGTAGTCTCATAGTAGTAGTTCATAGTCTGTAGTCCCATAGTAGTAGTTCATAGTCTGTAGTCTCATAGTCTGTAGTCTCATAGTAGTAGTTCATAGTCTGTAGTCTCATAGAAGGAGGGAAGGGGAGGCTACTATGAGACTACATCTGAGAAGAAGGGGGAAGATGTTTACTACTTTTATTTTTTGCGGCCTGATGGCTAACTGGCTGACGCTCTGCTCTTTGGTACCACAGGCTCCAGGTACGAATCCTGGCGGTGGCATGGGTATTTGTTAGAGGTTCGGAATCCAACTTAAACTGTAAGTCCCGGCCTAATTAGCCTAAAGTGTGCACAAAATGACCGTAGAGCTACAAACCAAATCAAATCATGACGTAGAAACTAATTGGGTATTATATCAATAGGAAAAAAAAAGTTTTCCAGTGGATTAATTTGAGATTAGAATCATTCAAAACAAAAGATTAAATCCACTTTTTGCTCCAAGAACTCATTCTCATTTTGAATTTCAAGAAGAAGAAAGTATAATTAATTTTGCACGATGTGGCATTAAGTTATTGTAAATTTTTTAGAGGAAACTTCCTAATCTCAAACACAATGCTAAACTTACCGTTACAAATTCAAAATTTGATTTGAATGTGTTCCTTGATTAAAAAAAAAAGCATGTGTTTAGCTATTCTATGTGCGTTGTTGTGTCTAATCCTCAGCGTCCTGCAGTGCGAGACGGACATCCCATGAGTGATCTACTTATGAATGGATGGAAATGAGCAGCTTCTGTTGTGAGGGTTCATCAGTAGGTCGAAGTCTGACTTGGCTCCGTGACGCTGAAGCCGGCAATAGTGCCTTCCAGTTGGACTTTTAGGGAGAACTACCCCGCATTATCCTATCGTATGGGAGAAAACCCAGAAAACTCCCAAAAGGTAGTCCTACTGAGGAGGCAGCGCGTAACGAGCCCCCATGAGTAGTTTACTCATAGCTGAAGGGGCAATTTCCGTTGTGATGGAGCACCCGTAGGTAGAAGTCTGACTTGTAGTCGCTGAGGAAGGAATGCAAGGAGGACTACCTCGCATTTGCGTATCGTATGGGTGAAAACCCCACCAGCTAGTCTGACTAATGAGGCAAGATACTGAACATCACAAACGCCATTGAGTCTCCTCGTTTTTTGAAACAACGTCTACAATGAAACCGCCAGCGGCTTAAACCTCCAATATAATTCTCACCAACGGTGAACGTTGCCACGAGTCGGGCTATTTTATCAAACATGGCACATCTTAATACAATAACATTATATTATATACTACTAGAAAGGATATATTTCCTAAACAAAAGGAAATATTAATTAAAAATGTTCAGTTAAAAGATTTTTTTCGGTATAGTTAATAATTTAAATTTACTTTGGAGATTTTCATTATTATTACAATAAGTAGTTAAAATTTAAGTGAACTTAAATCTTTTGCAAAATGTAACTATACATATTTTTTTTTTTGCTACTAAAATTAATTGATCAAATAATATAATATATTTTTTTCAGTTGGTTTGCAAATCTTGTTTTTTTTTTTTTTTTTTTATTTAAATATGAGGCTTAAAAATTATTATTGCTTTTATACAAATTACTATATAATTCAGACATGAAAAAAAAAATATTTGTTAAAAAAATATTTGTTTAATATTGCTACAACTTTATAAATTATTGAAAAATTATATCCATTAAATATTTATAATTCATTAAAAATATTTATTAAACATTTCATGTCTGGTACATTTTAATTATTAAAAACACCGTTAATATTTTTTTTAAATTTTAGATTTTCCCTTATTGGCGTTAAAAATTTATTTAGGACATTCATAAAACTAGTATACTTTTTTAATATTTTGTAAATAAATGACAAATTAATATCGTCAGAATGCTATTTAAATTAACTTTATCAGTTATGTTTTATATGTTCATAATAATTTTCATTTGCTAATTTTCTTTGAAATTTTGAATATTCGCCTTCTAGATCAGTAAATATAATAAAACAGGCAAAAACACGGAAAATAATAAATTTTATATTTAATTAAAATTTTGACGACTAATAAAATTGATAGTTTCTTAATAACTAAACGTCTGTTCAAAATTCATTCGGTTATATTTTGCTAGAAGAAAAAGTATCAAAAAGTTTAAAATAAACATAATTTCGTAGAAATTTTAAAGCAAATAATTTGGTAATCAAAAAAGAATATGAAAGTACCAATACATTTGAATCTACTGAATAATCAACTTAAAAATATTTTTAACTCAATTATTAGAAAATTAATTGCTGATTTTTGTTATTAAAACTACGTGAATCACTGATGAAATATTTTATGTCGCGTATATTTTAATTATTAAAAAGCACATTAAAATATTGTTTTTTTAAGTTTTCAATTTTCTTTCTTGGGTGCTTAAGATATATTTACTATTTTCATAAAGCAGCTCATAGATTTTTTTGTAATGTCTTATTGATAAATGGCAAATTTATAACTTAAAAAAATGCCATTTTAATTCTCAAATAACAATCACTTTACCAGAGGCTTTTTACCCACTTCTTCTTCATTGGCGTAACACAGCCAGATGATCGTCAAAGCAGTCTGCCTACTGGCAGACTTCGAGACAGGAGATGTTTCCTTTTTATGGGGTAGGGTTATCAGCCGAAAGCTCTACAGACATTTTAGACCGGGACCTAATATATAAAGTGGATTCCTAACCATTATTACAGCATGAATGTCAGCGCCAGAACTCGAACACAAATCTGTGAATTTGAGCATTATAGCGCTAGTCTCTATGACATCAGGCCCTAAGTTATATATCTCTGAGATTCAATCCTCTTGTAGCTTTGTTGTAGAATACTGCTACAAAAACACGAAAACTCGATGGCGTTTGTGATGTTCAGCATCTTGCCTTATGAGTCAAACTACTTGGTGGGAGTTTTCCCAGTTTTCACTAATACGACACAAATACAGAATAGTTCCCCTTAATGAGGTCCTCCCATAAGGCACTATCTTCTTTCATTAACCCAAGAAACGGAGCCAAGCCAAAGTTCTATCTACAGGTACTTCATTACAACAAAAGCTGCCCCCCTTTTCCTCCATCCATGAGTAGAGAATAATGGGAGGTCCGTCCTGCACTGCAGGACACTGAGAATCAGAAAAACCAACAACAATACAACTTTTCTGACCTGTTTTCTGTTTGATAAATAAAATAAAAAATTAAATTAAATTGCAATCAACTTAAATATAAACGACTGACTATTGACAGAAAACAATATTAATTCATGTATAACCATTTAAAGCGATATTAGTTTATTGAAAAATTTTGAAAAAATTTATTTAAAATCCGAATCATATATTTTTAGATGCGTTACTCATATGTAAATATCAATAGTTATTTCCAGATAATGTTTTATTTTTATGCATTCTGTTTCTATTATGTAACGAATTTAAAAATTCGTTTTATTACATTTATTATTTTTAATAAAAAAAAAAATCATCTTTTATGTTCACAATAATATGGAATTTAGTAGACTCGAACCACAACCACGTTGTAAGAAAAAAAATTAATATGAGCTTTTAAATCTTGAAATCGGAATATTGTGGTTGGTTTTTCTTCCCCCCCCCCATTCTGTTACGACGTTTTGAAGTTCATGGTTATGGGGAACTCGAAATATCGGATTTTTATTTTTAAAGCACAAATGCAAGCTTTTTTTGTATTTTATAAAAAAAAAATATCTTAGTTGTGGCTTTGAATAGAATCTTTTATGCCTAGATTACCTATAAAAATCCATTTTGGATAAGATAAAGTAAATAAGATAGAAATGTAAAAGTTTTATATTTTTATATAAAATATTTTCAAATCCAAAATTGCTTTCAATGAATTTTGTTCGTCTCTCTAAAATATACTCTGTGTTTTTATATTATATAATTTCATATTTGTAAAAGACTTATTATGCATTTCGTTAAGTATTTGGATTTTTAAAATATTTTCATCTTTAAAAAATTTATCAATCTGTCTGCTTCAGCGTAAAATGGATAAAGGCCCGACTCTAGCTCAGTGGTAACCCGACTCATAGCTTACCAATGGCTACTCATAGCTCAGTGGTAACCCAACTCATAGCTCACCAATGGCTACTCATAGCTAATGAGTAGCCATTATTGGCATTAGGGTTGAGTTCAATCCGTTGGGGCTTTTTATTGTAGGCACTATTTCAAAAAACGAGGACACTCGATGGTGTTTATGATGTTCAGCATTTTTAGTTCGTTAGTTCGCAAATTCAGGTAGTTCCCTCTAAATATACTCCAGCGCTTCCCACCTCCTTCAGAATCACGGATACAAGTCAGACTTATACTTTCTGGTGATCCATCACAAAATCAGAAATTGCCCCCTCTTCCGTCCGTCCATGAGTAGATTACTCATGACATGCCCATCCACTGCTGAACCTTGAAGAATGGACACAATAACAACATAATGAATAAATGTTTTGATTTCAGAAGAGGGCCGTATTATATATCTTCAATGCAAAGATCCAAACTGAAAAGCTTCTATATCTATGCTGAAAGGGACTTGATAAATCTGTAAGCCAAATTGTCTTTTAATTTTTGCTCGTGAATAAGGGGGCAGCACCTCAGAATGCTTCTGGGATGTCCATTCAAATTAGGTGGCACAAAGAGGGTGGAATGTAATAATCCTCACATGGTGCATCATTGTGTTGCATCTGCTATAATTCTGGTCTAGGGTGCGCAGAAGATCTACCTCCCCGTGGTGCACCTGGTAACACTTTTTGAGTGGCTAAAAGATCTGCAACTTGGCATTATTGTTAGATTAATGAACTCTGTTTCAGCATGTTTGTTGTATTTGTTGTATTATTTTGTTGCTGTTGTATGTTGTATGTTTTTTTTTCGTTGTTCTTTTTGCTTTAACTGTTCATAATCTGAAAAAAAATAATAATAATTGTGGTCTATTGGTAAGAACCCCAGGTTCCCCCAAGTTAAAGTGGCAAATATACGAAAACAACTGTTCTTCTATTTTATTGATATTTTTAGCTATAGACTAAGAAAGTATTAAAACTTTTCCAGATATACAAAGGACATTCGAACAAAACTCAAATACAAATAATTTTATTCTTGTGTATAAATACAGTTTAAATTCTATTTTTAAGTATCATAACAAGCATTTAAATGAGAACTGGTGATGACAAAAATTAAAGTGTGATTTATACTTATGTATCTGACAAACAAATATTTTGAGGATGATAATTACCTTCACATCATCCCTACTCTGTTCAGTATGCCCTCATTTCTCTTCCCTTGCTTTCTCATCATCCCATACATTCCCATCATCCTATGCTTCCATATCACCTTATCCCGTGATATATACATATTTCACAACATCCATACCTTCCATCATCTCATGTCTTCCTTTTCTTTCCATAATCCCATGTCATATACTAATTTTCAATCATTTTAGAGTAATACACTACTTTTTCGTCATTCTACGGCATACATTAATTTCCATCCTTCCATGGCATACACTAATTTCTTTCATCTCATGCTTTCCCATCGTTCTAAAGCATACACTAATTTACATCATACCCTGCTTTCCCGTTGTTCCATGGCATACACTAATTTCCATTATAACATGCTTTCCCATCATTCCGTGAGATACACTCCTTTATCCCATGCTTTCCCATTGTTCTACATACACAAATTTCCATCATCCAATGCTTATCTTTCCGTGCTTTATTCTAATTTCCGTCATCCGTACTTTCCCATCGTTCTGAAGATTACAGATTATTACATACATTAATTTCATCATACCATGGTTTCCCATCATTACATGACATTCACTAATCTCCTTTATTCCATGCTTTCCCATTGTTCTACAGCATACACAATTTCCATCATCCAAACTTATCTTTCCGTGCTTTATTCTAATTTCAAATCATCCCAATTTCCCACCATTCTGAAGATTACAGATTATTACATACATTAATTTCATCATACCATTTTCTCATCATTACATAACATTCACTAATCTCCTTTATTCCATGCTTTCCCATTGTTCTACAGCATACACCAATTTCCATCATACCATACTTATAGTTCCATGGCTTACACTAATTTCCTTTTACCCATGCTATCCTATCATTGCATAGCATACACTAATTACCATCATCTCAAGCTTTCTTATTGTTCTAAAGTATACATGCACCAATTTCCATTATACTATGCTTTCCATCATTCCATTTCCCATCACTCCACTAACTTCCTTTATTCCATGTTTTCCCATTGTTCTATAGCATACCCCATTCCAGCATCCGATGCTTAGTGTTCCATGATTTATTCTAATTTCATTCAACCCATGCCTTCTCATCGTTCTAAAGTATACGCTAATTTCCAACCATCCTATGCTTTCACATCA
Organism: Caerostris extrusa; assembly: GCA_021605095.1. NCBI lineage: Eukaryota > Metazoa > Arthropoda > Arachnida > Araneae > Araneidae > Caerostris > Caerostris extrusa. The sequence goes on along the minus strand of BPLR01005678.1, from coordinate 10,103 downwards.
ATTTTCATACACTAATTTCCATCATTCTATGCTTTCACATCATTCCAAGTCATACTCTAACTTCCGCCATTTCATGCTTTCTCCTCATAAAACATACACTTTTAAAGCATACACTAATTTCCAACATCCATGTTTTCAAATTTTCATAGCATATACTAATTTACATTATCCTATGCTTTTCCATTGTTCCATGGAATATGTTAATTTACATCATCTCATGCTTTCCCATCAATACATCTCTTCCCCATCATCTCCTATCTTTGCATTAATCCGTACCTTCTCATTAGCCCATATCATATAATAATTTAATTTCCCATTACCTTATGCCCTACACTAATTTCCCATTTCTTAATGCCCTACACTAATTTCATTTCTTAATGCCCTACACTAATTTCCCATTACTTCAGGCCATACACTAATTTCCATTATTTCATACCATACACTAATATGTTACATATCACGAATTGTCTATCATTGTCTTTTTTATCATTATTTTTGTCTTTTTGAAACTTTCGGTGATAGCTTTGATAATTTCTGTCTATTTTTTCGAAAAATTAAGAAATAACGAAAATGTTCTTTAACCTCTTTATACAACGAGAAATTTTGTAATACTTATTCATAATAATGAAAAGCTATTTAATGTGAATATGAATTTTAATTATTATAGACAAAAAATTATTTACAACTGAAATTAATTAAAAACACATTTTTTACAAAGATAAAATTCAAACAAAAACCGTAGAATGTTTTAATTAGATAAGAACATTTCGTAATAACACAAAAAAAGAATTTGCAATTCTACTAATTAGGAAATTGCTTACTTTTGACCCAAGACCAACTCTTTTCTTAAACCGTACTTTTTTTTTTTTTTAAATTCATAAAATCACCAAAAACTGGGGGGGAGGGGGTCGAAAAAATTAACTTACCTTCGTTTAGAACTCTTTATGCTTGTATATTTTTATTATAATTAAGAAAATTAAATTAGTTCCTCAAATTAATTACACTTCGTAAATGCTTCAATTAATTTTCTAAATAAAGTTCATAATTTATGTGAAAAAGAATTTGATTTATGATTCCAACTTCATAAAAATGTCAATTTTTTTTATTAATATTACTGTTCACATGAATAAAGACAAGTTTCTTTCAAATTAAATTAACCGTTATCTTCATTCATTCAGTTCTGAAGGTTAGAAAAAAACTGAAAACTAAAAATCTTTATTAAAGTAAGTTGATTATAAATGCTTGATGAATTAAGAAATTACAAATGACTCTACAATCTTAAACAAGAAATTTTGGATTTTTTTTTTTTTTTTTAATTTCTTTCAAAAAAAGATATTTTATGATGAATTCTTTGAAATTTGTTTATTCTTCTTTGAAATTATATTTTCACTTTTAGAGCTCATGTCTCTTCAAATAAATCGGATTAATACAAATTATAAACTTTAATTTTCTCATTACCAACGTAACAAATTATATTTTTCTCAAGTAGGAGAGGTAGCATAGCTACACAAACACAGAAATGAGCAGACTCGGTGGAGATTCTGCGGCATTGTGGTGTCTATTATTACAGATACAAGATTGACCACATTTTCGATTTATTAAAACGAATTTTATTTGACACAAATAAAAAATTAAGCTGTATCTCTTCTTTTTTCCAAAACCAATAACTACAATGCACATAGCGAGTGAATTCGATACTTATTCTTCCTGCCAGCTAAAACGAGTCTAGTAGGAAATATTGTTAGAAAGCAGATTCCGGTGATTAAATACATGTATTAAAAGAATATTTCAGTTTCTTTCATATAAACTTTTTCCCATTTTTAAAATAATTTTTTTTAATCTTAAAAATAGCTTATTTGGAAAAAAAAAAGAGTTGTTTTCGAATAGCAAGCTCTGTGAACTTCTGGTTTCAGAGTGCAATAGCGATACATTTAAGGCATTTATTTTTAAATTTCAGGCAATTTTTTAATTTATTAAGGCATTTATTATTTTAAAAATCATATTTTAGCTGAAGCAATGAAAATTATGGAATTCTTTATGCCAAATAATGAATCAATCAACATAGGTTACTACACAAATATCGAATGCAGTAACGAATTTGGAGGAATTTAGTCCGCTTAGGAGACTTTTGTTTATTTTAAAATGATTTTCTATTATAAAAAAAAACAACTAAAATGGAGGAAAAAACAACCAGCCGCCAGTGAGGTTCAGAACTCACGACCCCTGGTTTACGAGACCAGTGCTCTAACCACTGAGCTACGGCGGCTGGGAAGAAAGGTTTTAAACTAGCATTTCGTTGTAGAAATATACTACAGTTCAACTATCACAGAATTCTGTTTTAACATTGGCTTGTAGTCTTTTTGTAATTAATTATTGTTACCGAATTTTTAGCATGTGGGCTTAAATCATTCGACCTCAAACAACAGAATTGTAGCAGTTTCAGCTACTAGATAATAGATAAGATCACGGAAAAATTTTTACTATCTAGATAATAGATTGCATCACGGGAAGATTGTTATATTCATATTTCGCCACTCCTTTTCGAATGAGCACCTCGAGTTTATTGTTTGAATCTATCCCTTTTTTTCCAACTCTATCCCATTGAACGCCCTCTTTTTGCCCAGTGTGCAAGACGACTGCTTCGAATCCGCTGGCCGCTTTCTGTAGTCACTGCTTTATGAAACGAGGAGATTCGATGGCTATTATGGTGTGTAAATAATCTTACATCGATAATCAGGCTTCTGGGAAGGGAGTTTTTCTGGGTTTTATTCCATATGACAATCAAATGTGGGGCATTTACATGGGAATACATGGGTCCCTGGGTTTGTTCTAGATTTGCTAATGTGGCGACCATTAGCGATAAGAAATAAGTGGTGACCACATGGGATAAGCCCTTCCCCTCCCCTTCCCTCCCCCCTTCCAAAATGACAACAACAGTGATGCATGAGGCCCACCGACGTTAAACAAATAAAAGTCCATTTGAAAGATTTAACGTAACCATTCAAGGTAACACAACAGTTCATGGATGCAAGGAAAAAAATGATTAATGCATGTTTCATCAATTATTCAAACTATCAATATCATCAAAAAAATTAAATTAAAAAATATACTTAATTTTTTTTTTTTAAATTAATGAATTTTTTTTTTTTAAATTAACAAAAACTAAAAAATAATTTTAAAAACCATTAAATTAAAAAAATTAAATAAACATAATAATGATGTCATAATAAAAAACTGATTAGAAACAGAAGACCAAATTTTTTAACTTATGTTATCAAATTTTTAAAAATGATAATTTTGATACTAAAATACAGTATGAAATGTAACAATAAATCACATTCTTTAGTAGAGATATTATTTTCTCAAAATGTATTTTTATAATGCTCATAACAATGAAATCAACAATTAGGGACTAGAAATTCTTGTCTATAGATATTATTTTGTAAGGTAATCCAATGATAAGACTTTTTTTCTTTTTAATGTATCTCTTTTGATAACTTTAATATGTAACCAAATAAAGTTTATGAACTTTTTATAAATTCAACTAAACAATTCTTGTTATATAGTAAGTACATCATGATTTTTCTTTAAAAACTATCTTTTCAACTTTGGAAACTAGCTTTAACATGACACCTGTTTTTGAACAACTCGATTTAAAATGAAAAGATGGATTATATGTTATTACTAAAAATACGTCTTAAATGTCTCTGACAAAAAACATTTTCTGAAATACTCGGACAAATGAAATTATGTTTTTTTTTAAATTTCTGAAATACTTGACCTTTAAAATTTCTATAAAACTTTTATTTCAAGTAATTTCTTTCCTGAAATTTCAGACATCTTTTGCTCTTGTGTTCGACAAATGTTTTCTTTTAATTTGTTACACGACATGTAACTAAAAGTTTAAAAAAGTTATAATTTCAAAATTAAATTGTGATATTGAATTTCTGAAGATGAAACAAGTAGTCTCAAAGATGAATCAAATTAAAATGCAATTTCATCTTTTTACTTAACGGTTTTAATGAATTTGTTTTTCATTTTATACTTATTGCTGTGTATATCATATTAAATAAAGCATTGTTTATGATACGTTTATTTAATTATTTATACATATGGTTTATTATAAATAGGTTATTTATAACATAAGTATGGAAAAGATATATATATATTTTTTTTTAAGTTTATGTTTATAATTTGTTATCTGGTTGAAAATATCAGAATAAAAAAAAAAAAATATTCAGTAATGCGATCATATTAATGTTGTGTATAATCCTCAATGTATTGCAATATGGGTCCGACAGACCATGAAAAAATTAAAAACCAATTAATTAAAAAAATTTTAAAAATTAATAAAATATTTCAAAAATTAAAAACCCAAATAATTATAAAAATTTAAAATTAATAAAATTTGTAAAAACAAATTATTAACAAAAAAAATTAATAAAATTTTAAAAAAATTAATAAATCATTTTTTAAAAATTAATAAGTTTAAAAAACATTTAACTAATAAAATAATAAAAAAAACTGTCAAATTAAATAAAAATAAATTAAAACAATTAAATAAACGCTAAAAAAATTTTAAAAGAACAATAATTATTTCATAAAAAATGAATCCAAGACTAAATCTCCTAACTTACATTAACAATTATAAGAAATGATATTTTTGATACTAAGCATTAAACACAACATCTAGTATGGAACACAACAATAAATCGCAATTCGCAATTTTCTTAAATTGTATTTTTTACAATGCTACTAACAATGGAATCAACAATTAATGGCACAAATTGTTTTCTTTTTGCTTAACATAATCTATTAGATTCTTATTGTCTATGATTATTTCTTTTGTAAGGTGATCCATTGATAAAAACTTTTTTCTTTTTTAATGTATCTGATTTGATAAGTTTAAACTAAAATGTAACAAATAAAGATTATGTACTTTTTAATAACTTTTTAAAATGATTCTTGTTATATAGTCAGTACATCATGATTTTCTTTTAAAACAATCCTTTCAACTTTAGAAACTATCTTTAACATGACACCAGTTTTTTTTTTTGATCAACTAACTTAAAATGAAAAGTTGCATTACACAGATTTATCTTATAACTAAAAATTATTTCTAAATGTCTCTGAAAAACAAAAGTTTCTGACATACTCAGACAAATGAAATTATGTTTTCAAATTTCTGAAATAAATACTTGACCTTTTAAAATTTCTATAAAACTTTATTACAAAATATAATTTCTTTACTGAAATTTCAGACATCTTCTGCTCTTGAGTTCGGTGAATGTTTTCTTTTAATTTGATTCGCGACATTTAAGTAATAACTAAAAAAATTTTTTAAAAAGAGATAATTTTTCGAAATAAAATGATGATATTGAATTTCTGGATATGAAACAAGTAGTCACAAAGATGAATCAAATTAAAATACAATTTTATTTTTACGTAACTGTTTTAATGAAATTGTATTTCATTACATTGTTATTAAGCTGTGTATATCATATTAAATAAAGCATGGTTTATGATACGTATGTTTTATTTTTATTATTTATACATACGGTTTATTATATGTGGGTTATTTATGCATCATTATAAAAGTATGTTTTATTTTTATTAAATTTATGTTTAGAATTTGTCAACTAGTTGAAAAAAGCAGAATGAATAAAATAACTATTCAGTATAGCGATCATATTGTTGTGTCTAATCCTCAGTGTACTGCAGTGTGGAACTGACATCCCATGAAAAACAAAATTAAAAACAAAAAATAATTAAAATTATTTTTAAAATTAATAAAATATTTATAAAATTAATAAAATATTTATAAAATTAATAAAATATTTATAAAATTAATAAAATATTTATAAAATTAAAAAATAAATAATTAACAAAATTTAAAAATTAATAAAAATTGGTAAAAAAAATTTAAAAAAAAAAAAAAACAAATAATTAACAAAAAATTTATAAAATTTAAAAACTAAATAAATTATTTTAAAAAATTCATAATTTTTTTTTTAAAAAATACATTAACTTATAAAAATATTAAAATAAAACTGCTAAATTAAAAAATAAAAAAATTTAAAAATTAAATAAAAAGCTAAAAAAATTTTTAAAAAAAAACATACTCATGATTTCATAAAAAGAAAAGGATCTAAGACTAAATTTCTAACTTACATTATCTATTACAAGAAATGATTTTGATGCTAAGTATCAAACACAACAATAAATCGCTCTATACCTAGTATAGAACACAACAATAAATTGCAATTCTGTCGTAGAGATTTTGTTTTCTTAAATTGTATATCTTGCTCCTAACAATAAAATCAACAATTAATGACTCGAATTGTTTTCTTTTGTGTAACATATCTATTAAATTTTTGTTGTCTAAGGTTATTTTTTGTAAGGTGATGCATCTAAGACATTTTTCTTTTTAATGTTTTTGGATAAGTTTTAAACTAAATGTAAACCTAAAATAAAGCTTATGAACTTTTTTTATAACTTTGAAAATAATTCTTGTTATATAGTAAGTACATCATGATTTTCTTTTAAACTATCCTTTCAACTTTAGAAACTAACTATAGTTCGGATCTTTCTTAACAGGACACCTGTTTTTTGGACCAACTCAATTTAAAATGAAAAGTTGGATTACACAGATATATGTTATAACTAAAAATTCCTCTTAAATGTCTCTCTTACAAAAAATATTTTCTTTTTATAAGCTTTTTATAGCTTGAAAACAATTCTTGTTATATAGTAAGTACATCATGATTTTCTTTTAAAAACTAAACTTTCAACTTTAAACTAGCTTTAACATGACACCAGTTTTTTGATCGACTAACTTAAAATGAAAAGAGGAATACACTGATATATCTTATAACTAAAAATTCATCTTAAATGTCTTTGGAAAGAAAAAAATTTCTGAAATACTCACACAAATGAAATTATGTTTTTTTTAAATTTCTGAAATACTTGACCTTTAAAATTTTCTATGAAACTTTATTTCGAGCAATTTCTTTGCTGAAATTTCAGACATCTTCTGCTTTTGTGTTAAGGTGAATGTTTTCTTTTTAATTTGATTCGCGACATGTGAGTAATAACTGAAAGTTTAAAAAAAAAAAAGAAGGATAATTTCAAAATGATTATGATATTGGATTTCTGAGGATGGAGCAAGTAATTTCAAAATGAATCAAATTAAAATAATAGAATTTTGTTTTTCACTAAACGGTTTTAATGAAATTGTGTTTCATTAGATTGTTATCGCTGTGTATATGAAATTAAACAAAACGCAGTTTATGATACGTATGTTTATTTTATTATTTATATTTTTGTTTTTATGTGGGTTATTTATACATAATATTGAAAAAAAGTATTTTTTATTTTATTAAATTTATATTTATAATTTTTCAACTTGAATATAACAATTCAGTAACGCGAATAAAATGAATGAACAAGAATGAAATATAACAATTCAGTAACGCGATCATATTATTGTTTTGACTAGTTGTCATTGTTAGATTGTTGTGACGTCAGTTTTTCTCAATGAGGACGACATCCCATGAGTAGCCTAATCATGGATGGAGGGAAAGGGGGAAGTTCTGTTTGATGGAACACCCGCAGACGTCTCGACTGGACTCCGTGTCACTGAAGAAGGGATGACAGTGCCTTTTCGGAGACTTTTAGGGGGAACTCCCACGCATTTGGAGTATCGTATGGGAGAAAATCTGGAAACTTCCACCAGGTAGTCTGCTTAACGAGGCAAGATGCTGAACATCCCAAACGCCATCGAGTCTCATCGTTTTTTAAACAGCGTCTACAACAAAGCCGCCAGCGGATTGAACCTCAGCCCTAATGCTCACCTGCGACTCACTTTGCTACTGAGCCACGAATCGAGTATGTATTTATGTATGTAAGTAATTGGTCAATTAATTGAAAAAAAGCCAAAATGAAATAATCATTTATTTAATTACGTTTTAAAACTGTTGTCATTGTAATGCAATTGACACTTAATATGATATACACAGCAGTGGAGAAACAAATTTAAAAAAAATTAATAATTACAAAATACAATAGAAACAGAAGTAAAAATTTTGTTTATTTTTTAAAAGAAATAAAATCACTAATAAACAAAATGGTTGAAACGGCGTGATAGATTTTGGGCTGTGTTTCCGAACTGCAGCGGTGTAATTAAATGTCTTTTTCCAGGTTAGCTAATGTACATTATCATTTAAATCTTTAGTGCAGTGTTTCTCAAAGAGTGCGCCCTATAAAAATTTCCGTGCGACCTGTGGTATTCTAGAGAAGTATGTGCTCAGATATAAAATTAAATATAGATACTCTTTTGTTAATTTTCCCATTCAAAGACAGTTTTCATTACGAACAACTAACCTTTCTGTATTCCATTTATTTTTCTTCTTTCTTCGCATAAAAAGTCGCCAAATAGTAATAACGAGCCAAAAACAATTTCAAAAAAACTAGTAGCAATAATTTCAATGTTTGGCTACTAAGTGCGCGAGCGTCTATGTGATTTCTTAAGGTTAAAAAATTTCCATTGCGGCCTCTGAGACTCTGTCGTCTGTAAATAGTATTCTGTAAGTTGCCCATCTGTATATAAGACTGTGAGGTGTTCATAGCGGATGCTAATTTCTCAGAAAATTGCATACAGTGTGCCTACAATAATTTATAATTTTTTAAAGGCAACCCAATTTGGAAAAATTGTTTAGTAAATTAAACATTAAAAGTGTAATCAAAATATTACGTATAAAAGACACTCAAAGTTGGATAGCTGATTTCTGAATTATTTTTATTTTTTAATCTTTTTCATTTGCAGTATTTCTTAACAATTTCTCTTTAATTCTTAACAAAACTGCTTAAAATCTATTAAACGCGTATCTATATAAGTTTTTCTACAGTAAAATTTAGGAAGCTGGAGAGTTTCTGCAAGGATACATTTTGAAGAAATTTACTAACAGCCACAACATTTTTATTTTTATGCATATATTTTTACTATTGTATATAGAGAATAAAATAAAATGCATATAAATCTATCTACATATGAAGGGCAAACCTTTAAGAATATATGGAGACTTACATTGAAACTAGATTTATTTTTTCCGGTTAAACCATTTTTCGAATAGAAAAAACATTGAAATATTTATACTGTTCAGTAAAGAAGTTATAGCGCAGTATAAGGTGTATTGAAATTGTTTCTTTTCCAGACTTGCTTTGAATGTAAAATTTTGAAACAACAAAATAAAAACATTGAAAGAAACGTTATTTTTAGAAGTATTCATTTAAATATAAATTTTGTTTAGAACTACATAGTTCTGTTCTGTTTGTATTTATTTTAATAAATAAATTTGGTGAATTTGAAACGGATACATCGTTAATTTTGATTCATTATTTATGTGGTTATGTCACAGTTTCTTAGAAGTTAATTATTTCTTAAACAATCGTCCAGTGTTATTAATAATTAAATAAGGAATTTTATAAATGAAATATTTTTTTTAACATAGTACAAAAATTATATGAAAAATATTTTTACATTTATTATTTGACGTATCCTTCGTCAGCCAATACGTTGAAACTTGTCCTTAAAAGAGACGAAAATTTGATGCTTGTCATATGCATTGCAGTCACTGGTTTTCAAAAAGTAGATTCCGGAAAAATATTTCATTAGGCGGTTAGTTTACCTTACTTCTGCCCGACTCGTGGCTCAGTGTCAATGTACGCAGCTGGTGACCATTATCGCAGTGGTTCAATCCTCAGGCGGCTTTGCTGTAATCACTGTTTTCAAAAAACGAGTAGACTCGATGGCGTCTGTGATACTGGTCCTCTTCCTCAGAGTTGGGACTACTGTGGATTTTTACAGGTTACCTCCAAAAGTCCACCCGGAAGGCAATGTTTTTCTTCTTCAACGTTACAACAAAGTAAAGTCAGACCTCCTACCTACGAGTGCTCCATCACAACAGAATCTGCCCTTAACGCCCTCTTCTATCCTTCCTTGGAGAATGGATTTCCTTCCTTGGTCTACAGATGCTGCTGTCTACCAAAGTGGATAAGAAAAAACTTTATTTCTATAAAATGTCCCGAAAAAGAAAATAAACACC
>BPLR01005677.1:0-16260 GCA_021605095.1 Caerostris extrusa | reverse complement strand
TTTGAAAAAACTATATTAACATCAAGTGTCGTCTACTACAAGTTAAAAAAAATGTATTTGAACTTGGTGGATGAATAAAAAGTGTTTTATTAACGATTGAAAATTTGAACAAGATATAGAGAGAGGGTGTGAGCTAATAGAAGGAATTGAAAAAAAACTCTTGATTAGGTAAAAAAAACTTTCAATCCTGGAACTTAAACAAATTCGTAAACATCATGGTATTATTGATAAGATGGAAATAATCCTAAAAACTATGATATTATAATTGAGTAAAAAATGTTTTAATTCTGTAGTCGACCCGAACATTGTTTGATATCAGTTGAATTTTTGAAAAGGTGAAAGAAGAAACTCGACAGGCTGATGTAAAGAGAAATGCTTTGGAATAAAAAAAGTAAAGACTAACAACAGTAGTGATTTCATTAGTATTTGATCCCAATTAAACAAAATTTATATGTACTTAATGCAAAGTTGAAAATCAACTCTCACGAATTCAGTTTAATCGATTTCTATTTGAACCACTTATCGCATATCATAGGATTATTGCTGTATATACAAAGAATAGTAAAATTAATTTAAAATATAGGGATTCCCAGGCGTAATGTTAGGTCAAAACTCTCAATCATCTCAGTATTAGGGTGTTAATATTTACAAATTTATCACGGCATTAACATCTCTAAATTTTAAAATTATTAAATATTCACATTAGTATCAACATAATCTAAATCTGAAAAGATAATTAAGACTAGGAATTATTTGCACTGGAGTAAATCTAATCACATTTTAGGTAATTTTTGTTCATGTAAATATAAAAACTGATGTGAAACACAATTGTATTAAATTATTTAAGCAGAAAGTTATAATTGTTGGATGTTAAGAAGAAAGTCTATAAATCCTGTATTGTCTCATTTTAGTCACTTGTATTTTTTTAGAAATTGCATATACACTGTACCCCAAATATTTGTGGTTTTTGCATATACACTGTACAACGTACACATTTTTATTTTTTGCATTGCATATACATTTTACACGCAATACATTTTTATTTTGCATTGCATATACACTGTACAAACGCACACGTACACATTTTTATTTTGCATTGCATATACACTGTACAACGCACACGTACACATTTTTATTTTGCATTGCATATACACTGTACAACGCACACGTACACATTTTTATTTTGCATTGCATATACACTGCACAACGTGCACATATTTATTTTGCATTGCATATACACTGCACAACGTGCATTTTTTATTTTGCATTGCATATACACTGCACAACGTACACATTTTTATTTTGCATTGCATATACACTGCACAACGTACACATTTTTATTTTTGCATTGCATATACACTGTACAACGTAATAACGTACATTTTTTTATTTTGCATTGCATATACACTGTACAACATACACATTTTTATTTTGCATTGCATATACACTGTACAACGTACACGTTTTTATTTGCATTGCATATACACTGTACAACGTACACATTTTTATTTTGCATTGCATATACACTGTACAATGTACACGTACACATTTTTATTTTGCATTGCATATACACTGTACCACAACTTTTCTATCAATATAAATGAGACTGGGTCAAAAAATACAGCGTGATAAAGTTGTTGTATTATATTGTGACTCTTATAGCATTCACGACATATCGTAAAAGTACGTTTAAAAAGCAGACATTACTTTTTAAGTTAACTGTGTAGAATATGTACTTAAAAGAAAATTTTTAAATTCAAATTGCTTATGACATTGCCTTTTTTTTTTTTTTTTTTGTTTAACTATTTTTACTAGTCATAATATCAGCCATAGTTACCTTTAACTGATTCGGATTTACTCCAATGACTAAGAATAACCCTGTGTCTGAGGCATATTTTGATATAGTACTGCAAAGTTTTCGATGTTGCAGAAAAAAATATTGAATCAATTTTCATTTATAGTGATGGCTATGGTTTAAACGAAAAAATGATTAAAGGTAGCAAAATATCATTGCAAATTGTGCAAAATAAAAACTAAGGAAAGACCTAATTGTAAATGATGTTCAAGTAAAACACAATTCACATATTTTTACCACTAACAGATTAACCTAATTCCTTTGCCTTTCTAACCTTCTTAATTTTCAAACTTTTGATTTTGATTTTTTTGTGGAAAAAATATAAAATCATATTAGAAATTTAATATTTATAAAATATGTTTTTGTAGTAATAACTGAAGGGAAATTTATCAGAATTTCTTAATTATAAGTTGAATATCTTCTGAGAAGATATTTAAGTTAGTTGGCTTTATATTCATCTACATAATTTCATAATTCTCAGAAAAATTGGAAATACTATTCTAGCATTAATAATTTATATATTCAACTTTGTTTAGCATTTTATAACGTATGTATTTCATACAAAAATTTTGAGGTTATAAGCATTATTTATTTAAAAATCCAAAAATTATTATTTTTTTTTATTTTTTGCATTTCAATCATTTTTACAGAAATATCTACCTAAATAGCAATACTTTCTCTACAAAATGAATATTAAATTGAAGCCTATTTACACTGAAAACAAGTAATAATATTTCGAAATACCAAAACAAAAACGAAAAAATAACTCGAATAGTTATCAAATCACAGTCACATAAAAAAAATGACACTGGTAAACAACACTAATGTACTAACTGCAGTCTCAACATTATTATCTAATAAGCAAATTTCTTGTAAATATTTATTTTCAACTGAAACTGAAAAGCAATAATTACGTATTTGACTCTCATGCGAAGATTACAAAATTCAAGTTAAATATGAATAAATATAAAAACAAAGTATAGATATTTAGAATCAAAGAAATAAAACTCAAAAAAGATTATTTATTCTATTTATTACTATTTTAGTTCTGACTTCCTGAAATATTTACATTTTTGGTTCAAATTTATTCGCTGAAATAACGTTTTTTGGTTTGCTATATTTTCTGTAAAACTTGTTCCACTGCTTCGTGACTCTAAACACCGAGAAACCAAAAATGTGCATTTTTTAAATTATAATAGGTATTCAAGCGTATTATTTCTCATTAGAAAATTTAATGAATGGCTATATGATTAATTAAAGTGTGAAGAAAGCTATTATACATTAAAAAACTGTTATTTTTAAATAGAAAAATTTCCCTTTTAAACATATAGCGTGGCTGTAAGCCATATGGCACATTACAAAATTGTTAAGAAAAGATAGGTAAATTAATAAAAACTTATTTGTTGTAACTGCTATATTAATCAAATTCTAAGTAAACTAATAACTAAGTTTTTTGTTTATTATTTATATAATACTAAATACAAGCATTTGAGGAATTTTTAAATTAACAACAGTTGCAATTCTCTGATTCGGTCATACAAATTAGTACAAAGATATTTAATAGGATGAATTTTCGCATTACCATATAAAAACTCCTGTATTTTTAAATTTAAAGAATATTTAATAAGAATCACATAAATCCTCAGATATTGATCATACAGGGCATAAAACGGTGAATGATGAGTTTGGGCTTGACTGTGGTTCGTCAAGCCAAACAACGAAAGAATATAACACAAAGATTGTTAAGTTTCCCAATCATTTCATCATAAGTAAAGACATTTTATTTCTATCATTTGTGTTTTTGTTTATTTAATTTGTATCGTTCCCAATGATTCTCAAACTTCTTATTAACTTTTTATAACTTATTAGAATTTGAAAATTTGCGATGTGCTAATTTTTATTATCATATTTTAATAAAGTTTACTAACATTTTTTAAAATGAAAAAAATCTCTGATGATTAATTCAGTCTTTTGTTATGTGACAGATACCATCCCAAGATGACTGCTATGAAGCTCGACTCACCATTCACAGCGTGGAAGGGGCGATTCAAAAACGTATACATTTGTCATTGAAAACGAAAAAGGCAGAGAATCATTTTCAGTTGCCTTGGAAGTCAGAGGTAAGGATCACGAAAAAAAGATTACATAAATTTAATTAACTTCTGTAAAAATTTTCAAAGTTTAATTTTTATACATTTTGAAATAAAATAAAATTGGTATTTATTACATGCATTAAATAAAATAAAAGATTTTTTTGTATAATCCGGAAAATTTTGTTTTCAACATGAGCAATAAATTCAAAGTTTGAAGAATTTACTTATATTTTAATTTTGTATCTTTGTATTTTGTATCTTTACTATAGACTGCCATTTATTAAGATGAAAAGGTAAAAAATCTTCTGAAATACAGGCTAATGGGAATTACTTTTAACATTCTGTAACGTAAACTTAAATGTAAATCTGATTGTAAATTCAACTTAAGAACATTCAATATACTCTTTTCTACGAAATATTTATTTCAACATCTGCACTTTGGAAAAATAGTAAGAAAAGATATTAAATATTTATTTTTGAATTATAAAAACAGTATTTCAACTAAAGAAGTAATACAATAAAAATGTGAATTTTACACAGAAAATAAATCGCGCATAGCACAAAATTGTATTTTTAGAAATGCATTTACAAAAGACGACTTAACACTTGAAATTCATTTCAAGATATTCTTCTTAAAAGAATATAATCAAAGACTAGTTACAACAGTGTTAATGATTTATTCTCAATTTAAGTTACAAATCAGAGACAACAATATATCAGATTTTCAATTTTCAGAAAAATCGGCATTACTCTTTAAAATAATTAAAAGCAATATAAGTTGTGAAATTTTTACATTACATTATTTTATATTATTACAGAAATTGATTTGTTTCAAAATTAATTTAGCTGAAATGATTTTAGTTAAATACATTTAAGTAGTTTGAAACTTTTTCAAATTGATATTATTATTATTATTAATATATATATATTTTTTTTTTTTTACATTTCAATTTTTTTTTTTTTTACTTTTCCAAATATGTATATCGGAAAACACGGATAACTTACTTTTGTATTGGTTAGAATGTCTAATCACACATGTTTTATTTATTTATTTATTTTTTTTTTTTTTTCGAAACTTTTTGTTAACTACACATTGTATAAAAGCTGATTTAAAAAATACAAATTATTATATGCTTCATTACCTTAAATTAATTTTACTTATTATTTCAATTTTTTAATAATTATTTTAAAAATTTAAAATAATAAAAAAAATTTAAAAAATAAAATATTAACAAATAATATAAATATATTTAAAATATTTTAATAGGATATAAGTGCAACAATTATACATTAGTCTTCAATTTTTTTGTCCTTGTTATAATAGTTGTAGTAAAAAAAAATTCTATATTGGATTTCACAAAAAATAATTATTTTTTATATATTTATATGTTTTTTCAGAATTTATATTGCATAGAATAATAACTATTTATTAATGTAATGCAATAAATCATACCATTTTATTGGGCAATAAATAATAATATAATTACTGTGTAATTGGCCTATCTAATAATACATTTCAAATGAGTTTATAACTATCCTTCATGTCCTGTATGATATATACTCCACCCAAATATGTGGGCGTTGTCAGGAAATAAGACTATTAATAATTTGGTAACTCCTCAAACCGTAATCACAAATATATTTTATGGTTGCATTTTATACAAAATTTTGATGATCCTACGATATATTTTGTAAGGAAAATATTTAAAAAATCATGTAGAAATTATTTAACAATTAATGAATATTACAATGTTCAATTATGATTTTTTCAAAAATAAAAATATTTTTTAGCCTGTTATTTTTATTTATACATATATTCTGATTTATAGCAGAAAAACTTTTTAGAATTTTTTTATGTTTGTAGATTATTATATCTCTTTATGACAACTTAGTGAAGTAAATTATTTTTTTTTCACAATAAATAACCTTTAAAGTTTTTGAAGAAACTATGCTTTATATTACTTTAAATATATATATAAGAAGCATAGAAGTGCAATAAAATAAATTTAATTACTTTAAACTACTTTTAATAATAAATTCCAATTACTTTAAAATAAATCATACAACTAAATATAGATAAACAAGAGCATAAGTATTTTTTGGATAGAATGTTTGATGTGTCGTCATGTTTATGAAGTGAATGCTACGGTATTTCGGTTATATTTACTCTTTGGTTCCAAAATTAAACGTTTAGCGCCAAGCCAACAATTAATTGTTGCAGAAGTTTAGAGATATAAATTTCTTTTCTTCCATATAATTAAATTATTGATGTTCTAAACCAGGGGTGGCCAACCCAAATGATCGTGCGGGCCACTTTGCAAATGAATCATAACTACGCGGGAAGCATATAAAATTATATATTCCATATTAGATTTAGATCCTTAGGGACATTTTTTTTGGAGGGAAAAATTGAAACATAATGAGTTATTATTTTTGTATTTACTATTATTCTTATATGTAAACACAGATAATAATAATAATAATAATAAATCACATTGTAAATAAATATATAGCATTGAAAATGAAATATAAAAAATATAAATGAAATGAAACCATAAAAAAATATTTTTTTCATAGTGCGATATTTGATTGTATTATTATTTTAAAATCAAAGTTAATTTTTGAATATATTTCGAAAGTACAAATGGATAATAAATCTCATGACCCGTAAAATATGTTGAAGGCGGGCCATTAAAAAATAAATTTATGTGGCCCTCTCACGGGCCGGAAAATCCCTGTTATAAACTATATAGATCTTTTTTTTGTTTCGTTATTTTTGTAATTTTCAATTAATTAAATAAGATTTTTTTAATGAAATAATAATTAACATATTCCATATATTTAATAAAAGTAAACAAAAATTTTATAGTTTTTTGTTAATTGTTTTATTTTTATTCAACAGAACCCTTCCTTTTGACAATGATGATTGGTGGAGCAATTGTAATTTTCTAGTCCTAGTTTGCCTCATTTTCCTTCTCGTCTGTTTGTTTAAAAAAGAAAAATGTTGCTTTAGCCGTAAGTATTACAACAAAATCCTGTCTTTTTTTATTTGAAAAAAGTATCTTTATTTAAAAAGGTTTTTAATTCAAATTATTTCATCTAATATATTAATTATTAAATTTTAAAAACATATTAGACTTCAAGCTATCCAAGAAATATCAGATTATTAGGAACATTATATTAAACAAATTAATTTAAAATACGTTAAAAGGAGTTCAAGAATTTGTACAAAAAGAAAATTGAAATTTTAAAATTTCGTCCAAAAGAAAAAAATGTCTTCGTTTTTATAAAACCATTTATCTTGATATTTCAATAGATTTCTAGAAAATGATAATTATTTTTACTGACCAATTATTACTATTATTTGCACCAAATGAATTTTTGCATCATATTTTTTTTTATTTATAGATAGGCTTAAGGGATATTACTTTATTAGTAAAATAACGACGTAATCCTTTATTTACTAACAGGATAACAACTTGCATGAAATACAAATAGAATTAAATTGGATAAAAAATTTGTAATATATTTTTCCTTCACTAAAAACAAATACTTTTAAACATCAATTCATTGATGCAATTAAACGACCGGGAGATAATTAAATCATCCTCAGACTTAAGAAAAGGTTTGCTTAACCCAACTTACGATTAAGCTGCAAATTCTTCTCATGTTAAAAAAATTTATCTTTTTTTAATCAAAAAGTATTTAAAACAGTATTTAACCATTTCTTACACATACATTTTCATTATCATTTCAAACTTCATTAGCAATTACAATAACGATAGATTCAATTATTAAATTTAAAATTATGATATTGTAATACAATAATAATATTCTACAATGATGATATATATATTAAAGTTTTAAATCTTATGTAAAAATTCAATACAGTATTCATTAATTTTTGGGTTTTTTTATGTATTTTTCAGACTCAGTGGTTTTAAACCAGCACCTGAAAGGTAATATTTTTCTAAAAAATGTATAATGCATCGAAATACTTTATATTATTTTCTAAATATGTATATAATGCGAAAAATGGAAAAATAAAATTAATTAAAACTAAAGCAGTATTGTTTTATTAATTTCAAACATCAAGAAATTTTTATTTTCGATTTAAAATTATTTCAAAACATTTTATTTTTAAAAGGAACTTTTGAAAAATTTAATGTTTTGAAAACCGCTTTGTTTATTTAAATCCACATTAATTATTTAAATTCTTTTAAGATTTCGTTTAATTTAACTCATTTTAATGAGTATTTTAAGCGTTATATAATATTATCAATTCAATTTCACTTTGAAATTTGAATTAAATTTTTATTGCAAAAATCTTCGGTTTGAAAGTCCTTTCGGCTTTCACAATTTAAAAGCGTTGCGAAAGCCAAAATTATTTTCTTATCAACACAATGTATACATTTTTTAATATGGATAACATGTATTTACTTTTTAATATTTTATTTGATAGTTAAATTATGCGTATGAATAAATAAGACAAATGTGGTTTTTAATCCCAAATATTAAATTTCAAAATCTATTATCGGATTGATAGTTTTGGCTAATTTATTTGTTAAAACTGCATGTGGTCATATAACTGCATTTCTTACATATAGTTCTCTGATTATAATTTTAAAAATAGTCATCTGTAGTTATATGCTAATAAGTACAATGTATGGATATTTTTCATGTAAAATTTTAGTCTCATTTAAGTCTGATATTTACTCATTAAATCTGATTACAATTGTTTTATTTTCCCAAAGAAAATATGCTGATGGATAAAAAAAAGTCTGGAATAAAGTCATAATAAATTTTCATTTCTCTTGTGATGAAATTTACAGACTATCAAGAAATTATTTCTAATTCGTTTAAATTAAAATTGACTCTTTAAAGTTTGGATTTTTTAAAAAATGTAATATTCTACTTCTTTGAAACCGACTAATTTATTCTTAAATGAAGTTTTTTATTTACCTACACTAGTTTAATGTTTCTCTACTAACTAAACAATTACCCTACCTCAAGCACGTATGTATTTCCGTACTGGATTCCAACTTTTCATAAATTTAACGTAGCTTTTTTTTTTTTTTTTTTTTGGAATAACTTTGAATACTCTTTAAAGGTTAAAACAAAAAGAAAAAGAATACTTTATACACACTTAAACTCTTAACCATAAGTATGAAATTGGATCTTGATTGGCGCAAGGTATATTAAAGAGCACAAGCCAAAAAGCACAAATTGTTTGCAAAATTATAGACAGAAAACTTCGTCCTGGAATATGGTACTTAAATATAATTCCTAAACGATGAATGCTGTTAAAATTATTTCCCTCATTATTTGTTCATATTTCTAAAAGGCAATATGAAAGGGTATATGGATTTGTGCACCATTATAAAATATAATAAAATAATAAAATTTTAATAATAATAAATAAAATTTGGCATTTTTAAAATAAAAATACAATTTATAGAAAAGTTTAAAGAAAAAAATATACCACGCATAACCTGGAGTATTTGTTCAATAATAGAATTTAATAGGGTGCGCAGAAGATCTACCTCCCCGTGGTGCACCTGGCAACATTTTTAGTTGCTAAAAGATCTACAACTTGGCATTATTGTTTGATTAATGAACTCTGTTTCAGCTTGTTTTGTTGTATTATCTGTTTTTTTTCGTTGTTCTTTTTTTGCTGTAACTGTTCATAATCTTCCATTGGAAGAAAAAAAAAAAAAATTAATAACACAGCATCATTATTACATTTTTCTCAAACATATAGAAAAAAATTAAAATTAACTAGATTCTTTTATTTGAAGTGAAATAATTAAAATAGTACAAATGTATTACTTCAAGATTGATAACCTTGTTTTTATACATCATTATTTGCTTAAGAATTTTCAATTGGTTTTATTGCAGCATTTTACGCTTCAACTGTAATTTAATTTATTAAATATTCCACTAAATAAAAACAGATCGGTTCTGATGTTTAAAGTCAAATTAATCCAAATTTAATTTTGTTTGAAATATTAAGATATATATAATATATTTTAATATAAAATTATATATTGTTTAATATAAAAGACTACAATATTTGAACTAAAGATCTAATACGACTACAACATTTATATATTTAAGTGATATTTTTTAATTAAACAAAAACTTTGAATTGATGTAAAAATAATCGATCCTTTTTAAAGGAATGTGTATTCAATTCATGTATTATTTTTAAAAAAAATACAACAAAGAGAGTATTAAAATGTTAATCATTTTTACAGCAGTTATGAGTATCGATATTTCTATGCATAATATAATTTTAAGGAATTTTTAATGTAATATTAATCATAAAAAGAATAAATGTAATTTCTCTTCAAGAAAAAGTTTATCAGAAAGAGAGATCCATAGTTAAATTCCAGAAAATCAAGAGAATTCAATTAAAACTTCAAAATTATCTTTAAAAATCTGAAAATTTGACATAAAAATAAATATATATTTTTCATAATCTTTTAACAATGTATAGCATTAACTAAAATTTAACTTAATATCTTATATTGTGTATAATGCCTTAAAGGATTATATTACATTATTTTTATATAGTAGCTTGCTACTACAAAAATTAAAGAAACGATATTTCAATATTTAGAACCAAGCAATAATTAATAAATTTCAGTAAATATTATAATTCAGCATGAATGAATCGACCGTCAATCTATATTTATTAATTTAATTCATTTCAAAAGCGGGTCAGACTCTGAAAACGTCCTATAAAATTCATAATAATTGAGATAAAGTGGCACATCTTGTTGAATAATAAAAATATTTTATCCCAGAAAATTTCTTCATATTATTTTCAAAGATTTGTATATAAACCATTATAAAGCTATTTGTATTTTTCATATATATATATATATGGTGTATCAGTTATTTTCTGTAAATTCTAATTTAATTTTTTTTTTCGTTTTTTTTGTTACCATATTAAATGGCCCATTGAAAATCTTTTCTTCTACCAGAGCTAAGCACAATTTTACATTAATATTTTTTTTTTACGATTAACAATAAACAAAATTTTAATTTTCTAAAATGAATATTTTTCATGAAAGTTACCATTTGTATATGAAAACATTAAAAAAATATTAACTTTTTCATATAAAATTACTACTTTAACAATAAACTACATATAAAATTACTACTAAACAATAACGTATAGTAAGTTAGATAAAGAAATCGTCCTGGCCCGAAGGCATACGATACTAATATATATATAATAACGTATAGTAAAAGCAAACACATAGTGTATTAAAATGTTGTTCTATATTTCATCCTTTTCTATTTGAGTTGTTTATTTATAATATTCATAATTCAAGCAAATTTTTAATCTATTTTTTATCTAACCGTAAGCAAAATAAAATCACTACGATCTAACATCTACATTTGTGTCAATGACAACAATCGAAAAATAAAAGTGATATAGGAATATAAAATTATTTAATCATTTTTAATTTTACATATTAGTTACCAGATTAATTTTATTACAAGATGTATTATAAATTAAAAAGTAGGAAAAAAAAATTTGTTTGTGTAAAAAAAAAAATCGATATTAATGGCAAACTTATTTATGTAGAAATTCTTCTCGAAAAAGAAGAGAAAAGAAAAATTCCCGAAAAAAATTATAATGATTTTGCATCAAATTTTTTAATTAAGACATATTTTGTATTTAATATCCGTAGTTAACGAAAAAAATAAAGTTTTAAACGTATACTTTAAAAATAAATAATTTTTTAAAATTATATTTTTAAAAATTTTTAAATTATAATTACCAAAGCAATTTAATTTGTTTTTATAAAAATATCTTATTAGCATTATGTAGTTATGTTAAAAGACTGATAATCAAAAAAATCTGTTAATAATATTAAATATTTATAAATTAAACTTAATTTTTATGATTAAATTAAAAACGCATAATCCAATAAAGCAAATTAAAAAAATATATACAAGTTAAAACTGCTTTCATAACTTACAGTCAAAGGATTTAATTATTTCATTGTTTTGTTAGAGCATTTTTTGAATTTAATTTTCCTTTTAAAAGGTTTATAATTCGAAACTAAAAATAATTAAAAGCTTTTAATAAGATGAAATGCTTACTTAAATTACGTAAAAACATGACAAAATTACATTTATGAATGTATATGAGATTAAATAGAAGTAGGTAGTAAATTTTAATTACGTAGTAGCTGTAAAAATTTTTATTTTATCTTCAGAAAATAAAGTTAAATACATTTTTTAAAAAATTATAAAGTTTACTAATCCTATTAATTTGTTATCAAATTATTTATTTTTAGCATAAATGGAATTAAATTGATTTGAATATAACAGATATTTTTAATATTTAATTAATATTGAACAAAAAGACCGGTAAGAATTAATGCGGACATTTTTTTTTTAATTTTTAAACTCTATTTTTTTATTATTATTTTAAATTATAAGATCGGAAAATTATTAAATTTTTAAAGATTAATTTTGTATTATATATATTTAAAGAATACAAAAAAAAATTTTATGTTAAATTTTCAAACAAAAAATTGGAATCATTGTTACTTTTTAATGAGTTAACATTTACTTATTTATTTACAACTTTTCAATTATGTTCTAGTTAAATCACATACATGATTTCACGAATAAATAATAAACCTTTTTTTTTCTAATAATCTTTTACTGAAATGAAAGTTTATATATTGAAAATTATATAATAAAAACATAATTCCTAAATTTTAAGAGATGCTTTTTTATATCTAAGGAATTATTAGGGAAAGACAAAGAATTAAATATGTGATTATTATAATATTTACATAATTGCACGTATTTAAATAGAAATTAGCCGGATACTGAATATTTAAAACCCTAAAACCTACTCTAGATATTTTAAAAATAATTAATTTTGTGAGTTTATTAAATAGCATTTTTTAATTCTTTTAATAAATTTATTTAAAAAATCATTACTTAATTAACTTTAATATGCAAAACATAGCTAACATTTTTTTTTTCATTTAAAACTATATATACTGGATAAAATTCTGACTTTATTTAACATTAATACTGGAACTCTTCTTAAATAAAATGGTTCAGATAAAATGTATACAATATTTTGCTTTTAACAGTTTGTTAAAAAGTATATGCAAGTTAATACTCATTTACATTTATTTTAATGTTATATATGTTATATATAATGTTATATATATTATGTTTCCTACAGTATTGTAGAAAATGGGTGCCCTGATAACGACAGAGCTGATCTAACCACTGCTAAGACGGTCCCTTACTGCACGAACCCAATCATCAAGGGCAAGATAGCTACCATTGCAGAGGACCCTTTTTACAAAGACGGTAAGAAGGTAATGAATCAACTCATGAGATAATAATGTATGTTACTTGTAATTCAGGAGCACGACGTGTTGTATTAAAACTAATTCCTTTTCTTCAAAATTAATTAAATTATTCGTGCAATGACCTTGCTCAAAAGATTTCAATCATTTGTAAAAACTTTTAAGTTAAATACATTTTTCGATTGGAAGAGTCACATTACACATTTTGTAAGATAATTTAACAAAGCTATAGATAAAAAGCCTATAGTTGAAATAATTAGTTAATTTTAAAAATCAATTGTACGTAGTTTCTTGATGTTTCGAAACATGTACAAAAAATTTGCAGATGCTTTTATATTAATTACATGATTTCACAAAATTAAAAATTGTGTAGGTTTAGTTTGTTCCACGGTCATTTTGTACATACTTTGGGCTAACTGACCGAGACCTACAATTTAACATGGATTCCGAACCACTAACAACCATGCCACCATCAGGATTCGGACTTCAAGCCTGTGATACCAAAGGCCAGAGCATATAAATCTTCTTTATATTGCTGAAAATTATTCATGTAACAAATAATTATTATTTCGAAAATTATATTTTTGACCTTACTACATCTTAAAAAAACCTGATGCACTTGTAAAATAATAATAATAATAATAAATTACACTTAGCTGTAAATTCTGTATTACTATTTATATATTTTCACAAGAAATGAATTTAAAATATCTTTCTTCGCTTATGAGCATTAGGCATCAGTTATTAAACGTATTTGTCCATAAATCGTTCACTACGTATGAACTTCTTTTTTTTGAGGTTTCTAAAATCAAAACAAATGGGTAATCGTTGCTGATAGATATAAAAAAAAAAATGGGAATCTAATTGTGTGTTGTGCTTTTTAGGGAGCAGTTAAATTCATGGAGGGTACTAATGGAATTCGTTCCAAGCCGGACTTACCCTTGTCCGGCAACGTCGGACTCGAATACTCGACGTCGAGCTTTGAGGATAGGAGGGCGAAGAAAGTAAGGTTGGGAATAGATCTTATAGATTTTAGCTAGCTTCATTTTGGGCAGTGCGTTACCATGCATAGTTCACTGTAACCTGCGCTGTAGTGCTTGTAAATTGCTGACTAAAAATAATAAATCGTTCCAGTTTTGACTGACTAATGAATAAACCGTGAATTTTCATTCCCGTCAAGCATCTAAGTGTTAGAAATCTATCCAAAAACTGCATTGCCTAAGAAGGGAATTGTATAATTAAATTCACCAAACGTAGTTAATGGTTAATAAAGTCATCTTGAAACGAAATGAATGCTGTACTGCTGAGCAAATGAAATTTGATGATTGCTTATACATTCTTTGTATCTTTCAATTTTAAATCAATAAAAACAATTCATTTCCTAAGCCAGAAAAAAAAATTTAATTGATTTTCATTAAGGAGCAAATGTTGCTTTAGCAATATTAAAAGTAATCCAACACTAGATAATTTAATGTTGGTAATATTCTTATTTATTTGAATGATCTATTGTTAAAAATCATTTTGAAATTACAAGTAACATAATGATAAAACATTTATTTTAAAGCAGTTGGATAAAATGTAGCAATATTATAAGTTTAAAAAATTGTTTTAAAAGATTTCTTGCAAATTTTATCGAAATGTTAATAAAAATAACTTTAAAAGTATTAATTGAGTAACTACATTACAAACAAAATATAAAAGAGAAAATTTTAAAATATAGAAAATATATTTATATTTTATTCTATTCAAATTTTAAATTCTTCATTTAAATTTTAATATTTTTCAGAGCATAGCACTAGATTTAGTAAAAATATAACTGTAAATATAATATATCATATCATGGTTATAAAATTTTCATATCTTCATAACATAAATATGAAGATTTTTATTAACCACGATTGCTGTAAAAATTTTAACTCTGTATATATGCTAAAATAATGTATTAAAAATCATTATTTCGATCATTCTTTGGGTATGGCATGGCGTCTTAAGCGTTCAATGACAAATTAAGTTTTTAAAAAACAATTATATCTCTTCACAGTTTTGCACGAAATTATTTTCTACTAAATATTTAGCAATCATGGTTGATACACAAAAATTCACATAACTATACTCATTGAACATGTTTGGTTGCGATAATCTGGGATAAACTTCTACATTTTGTTGTATAATCAATATTCAATCATTTTTGAACAATCAATAAATGTTGAACAATTTCTCAAAAAATATTCATTCAATGTCGTTGTTTTTTTTGTTATACAATTTTTAAATGTAGTAGATTTTTTTGCTATATTTATTCGCCAGATGCATCATACGTTTAGGCTTATTAGAAAAAACAGTTTCACGATTGAAACAGGACAAGATTCAGTAAAAAGCAAATTCAGAGTGTCCAGTTAAAATGTCGACAAACTCTGCTAATAACCACCATGGAAAACCATGATTGTCACAGAGTTTTCTATCACAACCAGATATAGATTGCTAAATTCGCAAAAATTATTTAGAATTTTCTTTGACGTCAGACGGCAACATTAATACAATCTTAAGAATAAAAATAATTTCATGTCAGCATGTTTACAATACAACTCATTGTTCAGAATACGATGCCAGAAGTTAGAGGGATAAAAATTGTGATCTGCATGTTTTTTTCGAATTAGAGATGATTAATGTATGGTGCCAGAGTGGTGTGTTTTCACTCCATTTAATGGAAGGTGGATGTGACAATTCGCCTTACACACTCACCGAATCACAAATATTTTAGACTTCTTGAGGAAATCTTTACGCAATATTTTTTGAAATATTTCTGTAGACATATGATATCATGTATTGCAATTTAGCCGCTACAGTATACATTCAAAATATCCTTCAGTTTCTTCGAATAAATTCTCACCGAAACCGTGGAGGGGCAGTGACATATGTGGACGATAATTCAAGCGTGGCCTAGCAATACGTAACT
>BPLR01005676.1:0-25921 GCA_021605095.1 Caerostris extrusa | reverse complement strand
TTTTCATAGATAAAAAGTTTATTAATTAAATTAATGGAACTAATACAGGATACTGACAGATATAAATTAATGATATTTATGACGATGCAAATACAATAAAAAAAAAAAAAAAAAATTCGTGTATTACATACAATTTCCTTATAGCATTTAGTATGATTAGTACAAGAGCAAATTTGTGTTCTATGAGTTGAAATAATTTATAAAAATGTTTCTTAAAAACAAAAAAAAAACTTCTTTGAAATTTAACTATACAATGACTGTAATTAAGAAGCAAGCGCAGATCTGGCCATTTATAGCGAAGCATCATATTGATTCCAGAAAAGGATAATATGAAACAAACTAATTGGAATAGTTCACATTCTAATGTAAAGTTTTAAAAAGTGCTTAAAATGAAGTAAAATTTAATGTTCTACTTGGGAAAAATAAGATAATTAAGTGGGCAAAATATTTTTTTCTATTGTGAAATATAAGTATATTATAAAAAAATAATAATATATTTTGCTTTGAATATATGAATTCCTATCATAAAAATTATATTCAAATATTGAAAATGAATAATTAATGCCACAACTCATGATTTACCTTCATATAAATCATAACTAATGCGTTATATGATCGAATTTAGAAAACCATTCTTTTACGATTTTAAGTGTACTATATTATATGTATGTTCAGATTAAGGATTAGTTACATTACAAAACGATTTAAACAGCATTAATTTCTTTTATAAATATATTTAAACCAAGTCATTTTTTTGAAAAAATGGAGAAATTCACCCTGATCGTGGCGCTTTTAAAATGTCATAAAAACGGATGATTAAAGAAAGTGTGCTTATCACGAAGTACCTTGATGCTATTGGAAGTTCGGTGCCCTGACCGTAAACTACCCTACATCAGATAAAGAAAGTCCACTGGTCAAAAGAAATAGATCATATCAGCAAACTCTGAGTTCCACAGAGACCCTTGTTTTAACTCTGCTATCTAATGAGTCCCAGATGATGGGGCGCAAGTGTAAGAGCAAAGAAATAGATACGAAGCCGTAAAGACGGAAGCATACATATTGAGGGCGAAAGAAGCGGGGGCTATGGGGCACATTCTTGTTTTATTGGGAAGAAGTGTACCAGTGGCACACTCGACGAAAAGTGTCCCAGACAGGGACGCAGCCTCAACGGACTCGTCATTACTACTGGCGAGTTGGCGGAATCCTGGCTTCATGCCCGATTATTTTCCCTGAAGGAATGGAAAGGTAAGAGATGAAGGGGGTTATCTACTTATTACATACGAAAATGGAGTGATTAGTTTTATTGGAAATGATACACTTAATTGAAGACGTAGGTAAATTATTCTTTTCTGACAGCTGGACTAGAGTATCAAAGTTTTTATATTATTTTCTTGTTTAAGTTAGGAGAAATACTTGATATTAATTTACTGATTGCTATCAAACATGCTTCTTATATAATAAGTAAATTTCTTCTACACATCTGATCTCTTCATGGACAAAATGTCGTGAAGGTAGAAGACAAAATTTTTAAATGTATCATTTCCTTTTTTTTTTTAAATATTATTTCAACAAAATTTCAGTGGGTGGGAATAAAATATAAAAACAATAAATATACTAGAAAAAAAAATCAGGACATATGCAGATGCAGATATTGACAGTAACTGAAAAATTACAATGAAAAGATTTCACAAATTCAGGTCCAATATGTCATTTAAAATCTTCACAAATGTTGCTAGTTTACAATTACACAATTTTTATATTACTCTATTTTGATCTTTCCAACTTTATAGAACGTCTGATGTGCACGTGGTTGTACAAAGAACAACAAACAATCAACAAATGATAATCAATTGGAGAAAGGAACAAGGAATACAGAGGAATCAGAATTTTTTTTTTTCTAAAGGTAATCTAAAAGGTTTCTAATTTTTATTAAGAATCCCATTTGAGTTTCACATTGACCTGCAAATTTTCTTGTTCACTCTTTCTGGCGCAATGAATCACGAACAGAATGCATCAGAATGAATCGTAAGGATTCATTCGGCGTGCGTGCATAGTGGCATTAATAATGTTTAGATTGTGAAGATTGCTTAAGATTAATGGTGTTCACGGCCTTAGTGCATTTTTCAGAGATTCCAATATACAGAATATTTTGTTACAGCTCCAAGTTCTATACATATTGTTTGGCATACTTTAGCAGCATCTGCGGACAGTTTGTGCTCGAATAAATAACATTCACACTTGTAGAAATCAGTAAATCGCTTCTAGAATTTAAAAATCAAACCAAAATGTATGAAATTTCTAATCTTTTGCTCTTTCTAAGAGCACATCTTCAATATAACCTGCTGAAAAATACTGGAGACAGTTTTATACAAATTAATGCGTATTCTTTTCCAATTCGCCTTATCGAAAAGTGCCTTTTCTTATATATATGTAATTTTTATTTATGATAAACCATAATCTTTTTTTATTTTCATTTTTGGCACTCCTGTATAGAGTTTTTATGTTATACTAATTTATTTTTGAGCGAATGCTGGAAACTGCAAGTGACATATTTGTAAAGGATTGCATAACTAGTAAAAAAGAAAAAAATAATAGAAGAAATAGTTGTTAAGTAAGAAAAAAATAATGAGTAAAAAAGACATATGTGGAACTTATAATTTGACTAGCGCCTGGCGCTCGGTGCATCAAGTTTCGGGTTCGAGTCCCGTCGGTATCATGGATGATTGTAGTGGTTCGGAATCCACTTGAAAACGTAGGTTCCTGTCTAATATGACTGTAGAGCGTTGGGAGTAGCGCTGACAACCCTACCCCGTAAAAAGGAAACATCTCTTGTTCAGAATCATCAGTGGGAAGGTCATGGTCCAACATACACTGTAGAGCCAGGGAATTAGTTAGTTACTAACTTATAATATAAGTTAATTTCATTATGATGTTACTATTATTATTTTAAAGGAAATATGAATAGATTTATATAATCTTACGACCAATGTTTTTTTCGCATTATATGTAATATAATTTAAGGAAACATTACGAGTATTCAACAGAAACTTTTATTTAAAAATGTACTTTCAGTTAGTTATTGAAAATTCATTTGGAAATTAAGTTAAGTGATTAGAGTTTAAGGATTAAGTAGGAAGATCCTTTGAGATGTATGAAAGTGATTTCACACGTGGTGCATTTGTGAAAATTTAAATGTTTCTCTTTATTAATATAATGTATAATGGAAAGTATATAAAATATAACACCAATTAAAAATTAAATTAATTTGTGCCAGAGAAAAGCAAATCAAGGTACTCGCCTTTGATTGTGAACTAACTTCAAACTATTTTTAATGAGATTCGTAAGTATTAATTTATGAACCTACTTTCTTATTACACTTTATTATTCTGTAGCATTCTTTACTGCAGAAAAATACTTATTGTACTTACTGCAGAAAAGTACTTATTCAATGTGAATTCAGCATATTCAATGAAACTGTATTTATTCGGATTTTGATAATTTTGTTTAACTGAATGAATTTTTTTCTTATTTTCTCTTAGATTCTACATTTCAAGTGAAATAGGATGCACATTACTGTTTGGCTATTTTAGCGTTCAATGTAGATAAGATTGATACTACTTAGTTGGAAAGGCAGTGCGTTAACTTGAGAATGGGAGTGGAATTTATTTCATATTTACCAATACCTTAGTTATTCATTATGAGTATCCTTAAAAATATAGTTTATAGTTAACATTATAGAAAAACAATTTCAATAAACTAATTTATAGTTTACATTATATAAAACAATAAAGCAATTTCTTAATAGTTAGAATTAGAATGAGTTTGAACGAAATATTCCTTAGTATGTTAATGGTAGAAATAATGTTATTTTTTTTGCAATGCAATGCTCTCTATGTAAATTTATTTTCTAAATAATTTAGTTTTATCATGAAATATGGGAGAATCAAAGAAATGTATTCTTTTTTTGTCTCGTGTGTTTTTATCATTAGAAACCTTTGCGAAGAGAGAAAATTCACATGTGCGGTACATATACAAGAGGATATGAAGAAAGGTTTGAGTTGTTTGTTAGAAATATATCCCCTTTCGGCTGGAAGCATAATCGAAGCATAATCGTTCCATTTGCAAATTAGGTTGAATGTTCTAGTTGCAGGGATTAAGATTACATTTCCTTCTAAGATTTAAGTTCCGCTTGCATTTCTAAATAGGAATGGAAAGTGATTGGCACTATGTCGTAATTTTATAAAAGTATTTGAACTATATTTAAAATTGATCATTGATTATAATCTGTTAAGGAAAGAGCCAAATAATTCTTGACTGTATGCAAGAATTGCGATTTTATTTCTTAAATTGTACAAGTAATCGTATAAAATTCAATAAAAAATTATGTCTTTTAAATATTCAGGCACTGCATAAATAATAAATCATAGTATGGAATGAAATACTTTTATATATATTTGAAAAATCATGTCTGGTATGGAATTTTCACACCAAACTTTTAAATATTTATCGAATTCAATTCAGAAATAAGATCTTGCATGAGAATAAATTGTAACATTCAATAAATTGAGGAGATATAAAATAAATCCGTTATATTTAAGTCAAGAAACGTGAAAAAAAATTCTTCTTCATTTTTTAAACCTAATAAAATCTTTTGCATCGAAAGTTTAAAAAAAAATATTATGTTTAAAAACTGCTCTATAAAATAAATCTAACTCTTCTTTCCCCAAACTAGATATAAACGAAATCTCCTAACTTCCAGGGAATAAAAAAAAAACATAAAAAAACTTAATCACTGCGACTACTGGGGTAATATATGAGCGGAAACAGGTCCTGTGACGTGTCCGTCTTATATTCCGATCCCTTTTTTTCATCCATAACTGTGGTGCCGGCCAAAATATATTAACGGAAACTGTGCCTATTACTTATACTTCTTACATCGCAATCTCTCTTCCCTACGCAGATTTCTTCCGTAACCGCGGTGAAGGAATAGGAGGGGGAAAAAAAAAAAAATAAGTGTGGGGATTTCTCTTCCTCAATACTCACTCGTGTTAGTCACACAGTGGGCATCGCCTCTGAGAGCTAAGTGTGAGGAAAGATCGATTAATCCAGGTCAATTGCGAAGTAAGAGCGGAAGAAATGAATGATTCAGGACGATAAACATCAGTAAGAGATTGAACAGTAAATGCTGCAGCATTTTAGGAAGATCTCCCACGGTTTAGGATAAGCGCTAAGCCAATAGAAAAGAAATTATTGAGGGGAAAAACTGATGTGGATGTTCATTTCTGTATCTGTAAAAAATATGTACTGTGCTGCAATTAGAAAAAAAGTTATATTTTTCATAATATAGTTCGTTCTAATATTAAGTGTATACATCGTTCATAATAAATATTTTTTTTGTATCACAAGAATACTTCTTATACATTTTTATAATAATGGAATTCGTCCTATCCTATTCATTTTATGAAGGTCTCCCCGGTTTAGGATAAGCGCTAAGCCAATAGAAAAAGTAATTATTGGGGGAAAACTGATGGGCATGTTCATTTCTGTATCTGTAAAAAAATATGTACAGAGCAGCAATTAGAAAAAAAAAAAAAGTTATGTTTTTCATATTATAATTTGTTATAATATTGTGTGCATATTAAAAAATATTTTTTGTCGGACACGAATACTTTTTATACATTATTATAAGAATTATTATTATGAATTCCTCCTAAACTCAGCTTTACTATAAGCAATTTGCTTTTGCATCGAGTAGTAGGCCCCTTTATTTTCGAATTCGCTTCAATATTATAAGAAATGACATAAAAGTCAAAAAAAATCAACGAGGTGAATAATTAATTAATCAACATCTTTGATATGTATAGCGTTTTCATGCATTTTAAATACCAAGGAACTATAAAACCCAAATAATTCTATACAATAATTTTTGCTGCACTTAGCGATTTCAAAGTTGGTTTACATTATAAAAGCAATATTTTGTTTTCACTACATTTTCTAAGAAATCTTTGATATAAAATTTGTCTTCGTAATCATAATTTTAAATATTCTAGTAATTGTGAAAGTTATATAAGTTATTTAAAACAAAAATATAAAAACTAACCACGTTCAATTCTGTGTAGCGATGTGGAAACAAGCTCATTTTTAATGTTTACGATTGTATAACATTGCAAAATTTGCTTCATATTCTTGTAAATTAAAAGAATGGATCAACTGGTAATTTTTTTTCTGAATTTCGACAAATATACATAGGGTTGATGAAAAACACTCACGAAATTAAATTTTCTTAGTGGATCAATGGTATTTGGTGCTAATTAACGTTTGAAAGCCCCGGATGTTTTAAGAGTATTTCTATTTAGTAAAATGCAAACATTTGGTGATCATGAGGCGTGAAAGCCTTTACATCGACATTTCATAAAATAAATGAAGTTGTAAGCGATGACATCTGAATAAGATGTCATCTAAATGACTAAAAGAAAATAACTGAAGTAGTTCAGAATCTTCACAGAACACAAGAGGAAAAAAGTACAGAAGAATAACTCTATTCTGGACAAAACTGAATTATGATTTTCGTATTTAAATTCCAGAAACTTTATTCTCGCTTCAATAAACCCAATTAGCCTAATGAACAAACAAGTAGAAAGAACAAAACACAATTTCATTTTGGGGATTATTTGTAGCAACATTTGATTTTTAGCAATAATATAGGATTGTTTTCGGGGTGAATTGCAAATGACTATTTATTTAGTTTCATATTTATATAGACTAATGAACAAGGCTTAAAGACTAGAGAATGGAGGTTTGAAAACAATTTTTTGACTACTTTATATATTCAGCTTTTCTGAATATCGTAGTTTTCTTAATTTCTATTGCAAACTTTTGGCACACTTGATGTTTTATCTATGCTTTCTCTACAGGAAAAGAAATTGTGAAAATGAATGAAAGTATTTGGCTTCCTTCGTAATTTCGGAGATCTTTGTAACCCTTATGATTTATTAATAATTTTGCATTTGATAAAGTCAGAACAAATGTCTTAATTTTCCTAATAAACTGTAGATTCAGTTGAGTTTTTGAAAAAAAAAGAGAAAACAATTCCTTTTATTGTTAATCAAGCTTGTGAGGTATATTCATTAATTAATTACAACTTAATAATTTTATTTAATAAATTAACAAATTATTATATTTAACTTTTATAAGTTATCTCATGAATTATCAATACAATCAAATGGTAAAATGGTGAATACCAAGGAAGATATTAAATGTACATATATCAAAATTCAAACAGACGATGAAAAACTTTAAACGTGAATTATAACTCCTAGAAGTACAAACGACGTTTAAAAGAGTGTTTTTTAAAAGAAATACCATATTTAAAAATGATTTCAAAATGTTACAATTTTTGTATTTTTATATGGTAATAAATGTTAGAAAGGAAATTATTTACAAGTAATTAGAAATTACAAAAAAAATACTAAGAGAGTTAATTACAGATACATGAGGAAGGTTTAACATAATGATATAACAATACTAAATTTTAAATATTATTATCCATCACAGCACATCCTTTAATTTAACTAATCATATCAAACTAGTAGATCTAGCATGAGAAATCAGTAACCTTGTAATGATAGGGATGAACTCTCAATTTTTATCTGTATTTGTTTTTAAAGAATCTTTTGGAAATACTATTATAGTTCACTTTGCATTCATTTAAATATTATTTCTTCCAATTATCGAGTTCAGCGGCATTTATTTTAAGATGAATGCATTAAAATAATTTAATCGAATTGTAAGAACTTGTTGGCTAATATGACAGCTGTTTTATGAGCTTTCTATTTTCGGAACTTTTAGAGAAATTCGAGGAAATTTAAAAATAAAATCAGTAACTAGTAATTGAAAATTGATTGAAGTCATTGAAAAATAACTAGGGATTTAAAATGTAATACAATTGAAAATTAAATGTTTTGTAATTCGAACTTTAGAATAAGCTCAAAGAGAAATAAAAGTAGATTAAAATATATCAAAGCATGTAAAGAAATTCAACATTTTATCTCAGTTGTTTTGCTACCAATGTAGATTTATAATTCTCGAGCTTTAAAAATAGAATATTAAAATTAACTCAATAAAGGACATACAAAAAAATTTTAAATCAAGAAATTGTAACAGAGCTTATGATCTTAAATAGTCTCTGGATAATTGGAAATTTTATTTTTTTACAATATAATAAGATATCTTCAATTGCAGTAATAAATTATTTTTAGAAAGTCTTTACAAAAAGAATTTAATTAAATTTTCAGATTTGTTCACTTATAAAATAATACTTGAGAAAACATTTTCAGCTCTGAATGGAAGTAAATACAAAAAAAAAAAATTGTTTTCTTTAAATTATAAATTAGATTTTCTAATCGTATTTATATTCTATTCGGTGTGATTTGATAGCTTCTATATTCATTCTAATAAATTTTCCACGAATAAAAAAATCCTATATATATATATATATACTACTACTGTATATATAATGCTAATGCTCCTATTTTGTGTGGGCAATTTGTTTTCAACTTAAAATTATTGTGAAAACAAATATATCCATAACGATAATGTAAAAATGTATTTGCATTGATTTTAATTTTCTGTTGAAGTTCAATAACTGGATTATTTTTATTTGTAACTGAGTAACTTTTTGTTGAGAATATAATTAACCATGGATTTATTAACAGAATTACTTTTGAATATAACTAAGTTCCCATTTTTTAAAACTGGATTTCTAATTAAAAATACCAATTCAGCTCAAAAGTGTTTCTGGTATTGAATTTTATCAAACAAAAATTAATTTATGCAACTCCATTATTTTTAATTTATACTTTTTGCCATTTATTATATCCTGTATAAAGGATTTCCGTTTTCAAAGCAAAATAATTTATATGCGTGCATTTTATGTTCTGCGTATGAATTTAAAAGTTAGCGTTTATATGTACATTTACATATCATTAACTATTGAAGTATTATTTTCAAAAAAAATACTTTTTACTTAGTTGATTTAAATTATTGCTACATAAAACACTGTAAATGTAAATAATCTAACAATATTGTAAAACTAAATGTACGATTTCGTTTTCAATTTTCCGACTCAGGTAGTGCACTCCAAAGTATAGAACTAAAGGCCTACTTGTGCAACTGCAGTAGAAACCCTGGAAATCCCTATGCAGTGAGAAAGATTTTCAAACAAAAGATTTTCTTGCGCTTCTGCGGATACAGAAAATTCAATTCGCTTCCCACTATTCCATGTACCTTATGCAGAAGAAACAAACTCAAACTTCATTTTGTAGTTTGAGCTGCTTTTCTTTTGTTTTCTAACGTATTCAAGAACTTCTATCCAACCACCACAAATACTACCATGATGCGAAATAGAAAATAGAAGATTGTCATGTAGATGGGAACATTTATATAGTTGGCTACTACAGTATTTGTAGAGCAAAGGGGGCTTTATGTATTATTAACATTAGTTTTATTTTATAAAATAGAGTAAATTGTTCAATTTTATTTATTGAATGCTTGGTTTAATAGATTTAGGATTTTCTTCGAAAGAAAAGTTTTAAATTTAACACACTAAAATAATATATTGTTTTAACAATTGAATTTGAATGACTTAAAATCAAGTTTCAATTCAATGTTGAGCGTTAATCATTAAAACTATTTTTAATAATAATATAAATAATACATTTTTCTACTACTTAGAGACTTTTTACTACTTACAAGTTAATGTTTTCCTTAATTGTAGAATTGATTTCATAAAAATTAAATTTGTTAACTATGTATATTTTTTTAATTTTGAAGTCTTATTCGATATAAGTATTAAATATCATCTTAAATGCAATTCAAAATCAAAGAAAATTCAACTTTTGAATTTTCTTTTTCATTTTACATAAAAACCTATTTAACGTTCATTTTTTGGAATTAGACGCCAATGAAAATATAAAGGCATGTAGAAAATATAGAGGCGTGGATAAATTTAGTTTATTGATTAAAAGGAACAGCACATTACTTTGTTTTTTAAAAAAATACTTTCCCACAAATTGAAAAAAAAGTCAAAGAAATAATAACAAACACAAGTATTAAAATTTAGTTTACATATATTAAATAAATTTGTCGAATTTAAAATCTAAATATATGATAAAGTGCATTGTTAGAATGACAAACTACGTAATAATTTGTAAAATATTTTTGACTGTAGTTTCCTTTCATTTTAGCTTTACTCAATGCACTTTATATCATACATTTACATTTTAAAGTCCTCAAATTCTCTTTTTATATTTATCTATTTTGAAAGTAATAAAGCAACAATAAAAGATAATGAGTGTTTTAATAATGAGTGATTTCAATATTGTCTTCATATTCAATTAAATAAACAAGAATGTATTCATTATAAACATTTATTTTTCTTTCTAGATTGCATTTCATTTTATTCCAATATAAGAGTTGAGTTATCCACAATTTATTAATTTTATTTTGCCTCATTATTATTATGATTACTTCCAATATATAATTATAATATTTTATAATTATTACCAAATTACTTCTTTTTTATAGGATATTTTTCTGTTATTATTTTTGGTAGATTTCTTTTATTCTCATAAACTTACATATTATTTTTATCTAATGCGATAAGTCTGACACGAAATTTGAACATATTGATTTTAATGGAATTCTGAAGTTTATGTTAAAAATAATTTACTTTTAAATGTGTTTTTTAAAATTTTATTATTTTTTTCGTTCATTTTTTATGTAATTTCTAACTTTTGAGTTTGGATTTTGTCTAAAGCATAATGCTACAGTCTCTGAACTTTTGAGTTTGGATTTTAGTCTAAAGCATAATGCTACAGTCTCTGATAGAGCAAAGCTTATGTGCTTTAATTATTATCTATTTGTTTAATTTAAGAACTGTGCAATGAACATTAATGTTTTGAACACGCAAACGTGCAATCAAATTTAACAATTTAGACAAATATTCAACCATAAAATTTGCACGATTTGTGGCCGAGCTAGTAAGATGGAGGTCTTAGATTCGAATCCACTGGTGGCGTCAATTGCAGTCACTGCTTTTAAAAACAATGGCGATTGGGACAACGTGTATAAAGTGTTTCGTATTGATAGTCAACTCCCTGGTGGGAGTTTTGCTGGTTTTCTCTCATATGACACGCAAATGCGAGGCAGTCACATCTGAAAAGACCTCTAGGAAGGAAAGCTCCGTCTCACCTTGGCTAATCCGGCAAGGTTTCCCTAATCTGTCGATAGGCTGTTCGTGGTATATATAAGTGGAATATCGAGGACGTATATGATCATCAACAACAGCAATAAAAATAAAAACAGAAAATTTTTTAACAAAAAACGAAATTTATTTGGCAATTTTTTAAACTAAAATATATCTTAAAAATTTAAGTTTTTGTGATACGCTACATATCTATTCGGGTTTACCTTCTATGTTACATTTTTGTAAAATGTTCAAGGTTAAAAAGGCATATTTTCCTTGAAACATGATTGATTGTCTTGAGCTTAATAGCCAGCCAAAATTGTCATAAAAAAAAAGAAGTAAGCAAACATGATATTTATAATATAACGATAAGTAATATTTTTTCCAAATTTTGATATGAGGAAGAATTTATTGCTAGTATAAATATATGCAAGTTGAAAAAAAGGTTTAATATTTTGATTACTATTATGGACTGAAAATTACTAAATAACCTTTTAATTATGCAGAATTTTTATTAGACCGAATTATTACTTTTTAAAGAGGACAACTTGTTATAAAAAGAAAATGATTCTGATAATATATTCTGTGTTAAATTATAGACTATAATATTTAAAATCTTGCTTAGAGTCCTTAATAAAATATACAAATTTACCTTGTTTTTTGTAATTTAAAAATGTAAAATTACAAAAAGAAAGTAAATTTACATTAAATTGAAGTCGAACTTGGGGATTAATGAATAAATTATCTTGTTATTTCTATGATCTTAAATATGAAGCATAAAAAACACCACCGAATGTAGCTATCGTAAATTAAACTATATATAAAAATGTCTAGAAAAAGTACATTTTTAACGAAAACTATATTCATTACACTACAGAACTAATGAAAGATAACACTAATGATGAAAGGTAACAATTAATTCTTCGTCACTTTAAAATAACTCCTCAGTTATTTTACTTTTTAATTATGATTGCGCGATTATTCTAGAAGAAATTTCGTCTGTAAAACAATCATGTCACACACAATTTGCAAATGAACTATTACATGAAAACAAATATATGTTTTTTATTGTTTTAAATTATTTGAATTTGTATAAATAATTTTAAGCTTCAAATTAAAAGAAATAATAATAATAATATAGTATATATTTGTAATAGTAATAGTATATATTCATAAGTTAAACATTTACTATAATGGTTATAGTTCATCCACCGAATATGTGGAAAGTTGAACATCCGATTTAAAGATGGAAAAAGACAAATCGATTGCTTGTTAGAGGTGATAGTCAGACATACGTGGCACAAAGCAATTTTTTTTAAAGTTTAATAGTTACTGTGAAATTCTTTTTTATCCAAATTTTCTTTTGATATTGTGTAATTTAAAATTTTAATAATTAAATATTAAAATTATTTTTATTGTAATTGAAACACATCCAAAAGTAACTTTTTTTCTAATGAAATGCATGTTAAAAGCAAATTCAAAAAGGTGCGCGTTTTTCATGGGAAGCACAAGAAAATGAATAAGAAAAATATATTTTTTCAACTAGTAATTCTAATAACAGTGCGATATAATCTTGAGAAATTTAATCTAATGGCCATCCGCAAAACATTGATAAATTTGAGTTATACCTTTAAGTTGTTGATCTATCTATAAAATATATTCTAAAAAAGCACACTTGCTTGCCTTTTTGTCTTCAGTTAGTGAGAGTTAGAATTTACAATTTAAAACAAATCTTATAAGAAGATGTTAATTTTACATGTAGATAGTCGTACTGAAATAAAAAAAAAAAATGGCTGCATGTAAAACGAGACATGATGCAATTTTCACGTTTAAAAACAAGTCAAGTAGAATTTAGAAAACAATGTGGATAGCATTTAGTTGCAGTAATTAAATAATTTTTAAAGGTATAAATGTTAGGAGGTTACTTAATTCTCGTTATTTACTCTTTAATTGAACTCCTAATGAGCATTTTTACTACAACCAATTAATTTTTGTTGGCAAAAGTTGGCTCGCGTGGGTGAATATTCTATTTCATAGAATACTCATTTTTTATTTCAGGTTGCTAATTAAATTAAGCTTCTGCGTTTATTTTAGTTATAGAAGGAAACAAAATCTTTGTATAGAAAGTTTTACTCTTGAAGGACACGAGAACATTTTCTGAAAGTATTAAGTTCTATTTCTAGTTTCCCGCTCCAAGTGCTAATTAATCATGTTTAGTGCATTTTACGAAAAGTTTGTTTGCTAAAAATCGAAAATGGAAATTCAATGAGAGTTACTTTTGAATTCAGTTGGTTCATTCAGGCAATTAGTTGATTGAGTCCTTTTGTTCTGTTTCAAGAGTTTCATATTCACTTTCCGAATTTTGTTCCTACTGGTTTCATCAACATCCTAAACTCAAAACATTAAATTAGTCCTTTTCTAGTTTGGTTGGGCATTTATCGCTGATTTTAGTAAAAATGCTTAACATTATTTTTCGATCTCCTGTTACAAATATGAGGCTTAATTGAATCGAAATTAATAGGAGACCTTTTAATTAGTAAATATCATTCTCTTTATCAACAAACAAATGATAAGTTAATCTCAAATTAAAATGATTTCATTTATGTGACTCGTATAGAATATATTTCATTAGGAAATATTTTTAAAGTTAAAACTGCAGTGAAAATATGGGAAAATTTATCTTTAAAAGTGTTATAGTAAAATATTTTAAATGTTTGTAATGTTTTAGATGTTTAAATGTTTCTAATGTGGGTGCGCAGAAGATCTACCTCCCGTGGTGCACCTGGTAACACTTTTTAATGGCTAAAAGATCTGCAACTTGGCATTAGTGTTAGATGAATGAACTCTGTTTCAGCATTTTTGTTGTATTATTTTGTTGTTGTTGTATGTTTTATTTTTCTCGTTGTTCTTTTTGCTGTAACTGTTCATAATCTGCCATTGGAAATAAAAAAAAAAAAAAAAAAAATGTTTCTAATGTTTTTAAATGTTTTATAGTAAAATATTCGAATTATTAACTATAGAAATTATCAGTGTTATTTATTTAATTATTCATTTATGTTAATCAGCACCTTTTGATTGAAAATTAAGCTATCAATTAACTTGGCTATTATTAACTTAGCAACTTTAATAAAAAGTTTAAGGTTAATAAAATTATATGTGAAATTTTTATTTATAAAAGTTACTGTAATTTATGTCAAAGACATTTTCAAGTTTAAGTAAAGTGAGTTATAAAAGTGCAATTTTGGAAAAATCTATTGTTTAAAAATTCTTCCGTTTTTTCTTTTTAAATTTATAAAAAATTATCTACCTCAACAAAAAATAAATTCCAAACTCAAAACATTGATATTTTGGCTGAAAATAAAATTTTAGAATATCGAAGAAAACTCCAAATATTAAATATTTCAAATCACTTAGGTATTATTTTTTAAAAAATGGGTAATTTCAAAAATAATTGGGAAAACTGATCTCATTCGGTATAATGAGATTTCTTCCGGCTACAAATGTTAATGGATCATTTCCAAAATAACTCTTCTTATCATCAGAGCATATGATCAAGTAAAATAAACAACCAAATAGGATTGGTCGAAAACCACTCGTAAAATTAATATTCAGTTTCGATTAATTAAGGAGATATTCAATAAATAAATGAGCAATCAAATGAGCCTTTCAGATAAATCATTTCGTGGAAACAATGATTATTATTTCTCCTAATCTGCTAGTTTAATGATATGATGACAGGCAATAATTTGTCGAAAACCAAAATGTAAAGAAAGTAAACATATTAATAACTTTTGATATGAGTTTTGAAAGCTTAAAATATCAATGAACTTATTTAATTCAAAATATACGGCTGTTTTTAACATTAATAAAATAATTCTGTTATTGTTTTACAAAATTAATAGAAAAGGTTAAATATCAGAATTAGATTAATTAAAAATTTTAATAGCATGAGAAGTGCTTATGTATTTAATGATGTTTTTTTTAATTATTTATAGTTGTTAAGTGTATCTCTGGACATAAATTTTATTACTTTCATTCCATAATGATTTATATATTATTTGATGATTACTAAAATCTTCTTTTTTTTATACCATTGTATATTGAGAATGGAACAAATGATAAGGACTGATTGAAGAACAATGGAATAATGAAGGAAATAAAGCAAAAGTTAGAAATAATACTCTTTTTAAGCAGTTATATTAAGTTTCTTTTCCACTAATTATGAAAACAAAACATAAAGGTGAAGATATTTTTTTCACAGCTGGGATGTTCACTATCCTTGTTAGCCATTGATAGGGAGTAATGCATTACCTAGAGTGAATCAAGGAGGACTTTTCAAACTACACCCTCTACAAAAGAAAAGGGATAGGGCAAAAATAATTCATCCATGAGAACATTTAGAGGTAACTACAATGAATTAGTTTGACGTATGGGCGAAAACCTAGAAAACTTCCAACCCACTGTCCAAGTTGAAA
This sequence comes from Caerostris extrusa, assembly GCA_021605095.1. Classification (NCBI taxonomy): domain Eukaryota; kingdom Metazoa; phylum Arthropoda; class Arachnida; order Araneae; family Araneidae; genus Caerostris; species Caerostris extrusa. The sequence continues at coordinate 10,201 of BPLR01005676.1, read as the reverse complement.
TAAGATAATGATTCACAATCGAATCTACACGTTATCTCTTTAAGTGACAGCAACAGACATTTATAACGGAAATGAGCTCGGTATGTATTCATTATACTGTTACCTCTACCCCAAGACATAGGAGTGAGAAGTGATTGTTGATGAAGTTATTATCAAACATAATGATTGATTGAAATAATGGGTAATTATTTTTGAATATTAATGAGTATTAATTAATTATTTATGGGTACTAATTAATTATTTATGGGTATTAATTAATTATTTATGGGTATTAATTTTTGTTTAAAACCACTTTAAATAATCTTCAATTGCAATACATTTTTTTTCTGAACAATGGAAATGGAATGGAACAATGGAACGCAATTGAAAAATTAAACATAAAATTTTATGACTGAAATTATTTCAAAGTTGAAACAAATTACTATTTTATAAATACTTAATATCTTTATAAATAATTATGTTTGGTCTAGGTCTGTATAATTTTATTATTTATTATCTTGTGACAAGACATATAAATGCAAGACATTAAAAAATGAATAAAAATATTATTCTTGTAATAAACCTTTATAAAGAAAATGGAATAGTACTAAATATACTACATCCTTCAATTTTATAAAAAATAATTCTCCCCATCCCTGCTTCATATTATTGTATGATTTCAGAATTCACGTTCAACTTGACATTTTAGAAAGTAAAAATCGTATTCCATCTAAAAAAAAAAATCTCTAGGTTTTTTTTTTTTTTGAAAAAAAAAGTATTTCTAAAAAATTCTTGCGTTGATTTTCTTCCACCCAAAAATCAAGTAGTTCCACACTTTTGACAAACAAGTGTTAAAGCATCGGAGGTATATCAAAAAAAATTTTCTCACACCGGCCTGGAAGAAAAAAAAAAAAAGTGATGGGATCTCAGGTTTGTTTTGGTGAAAGAAAGCTCACAGCAACAATAAGCAAACACGCCCCTCTCGTGAGATGGAAACTTATTCCCTTATAGAATGATTTTATCGAACCGCTCAAGCGGCTCTTGCAATAAGAAGTGTGACCTCAAACCTTCCAGCAAGAAATTCGTTCAATGAAACAGATCGGAAAGGAGGTGCCGAGAAAGAAATACTGGCTGCATAATTCGGCCAAAGCCCTCGATCAACGAAAAGCTGAATTATTGAGCTTACCAAATATAATACCAAATAAAATTATTGCCAAATATTTTTCTTCTAAAAACGTACAGAGTAATTACTACCTTTTCACTGTTGATAACAATGTCAAAATTTCTCATATTTCGATTTAAATATATTTTTTTTATTTCTATTGCACTAAGTCATTGAAAAATTCCTTTATAAGCCATTAATAGGGTCACGATGAAGGTGACCGAGAGCATGAGGAGATGGTATAAATTAAATGGTTGTATTCATTTAATTATATTAGTCTCCACCATGGAGTATGTAAGAAACCGAATCATCAACGATAGTTTAAAGAAACATCCTGTAGTATATACATACAAATATAAAGGACACAAAGAGAGAAAAATACAATCAGAAACAGGATCAGTTTAAACGGCAAAACCACAAAAGTATTTGATGCACGTAATTGTTTTTGTTCTTCATAGAAGTACTGTCGAATTGCTTAACAAATCCATAATCATTCGTTGTACATAAACTGTAAAATGCCTCATATTCAGTATCCTCAAAGGAGAGAGAGAAAAAGAGATAGGAAGAAATTGTTAAAGTTCCAAAGTAAACATAAGGTGCCGCAATGAAACTGAAAATTATTTGACAAACATAAACTTAAAAGGATAAACGGCTGAAATTGCATCAATAAATAAAAGAACACATAAAAACAAGGTGTGAAGCAAATCTCCCAGGAAATCAGCAAAACCTAAAAGAAATTAATTATAATATCCTCAGGCTCAAAGAATATGTATAAAACATATACACATATCAAAGAATACGCATTCTTAAGACATTATAAATCATGTTATTTTGTTAGCTTGATGACTGGATATAAGACAAAAAACACATCTTGCATCGTATTCTGATAACATGAAGTCAAAATAACCTTCCGCTTACAGCCGGTGAGGTATAAGACTGAAAAATAATAATTTGGCTTTGTAGTGTGTTTTATAGAGAATATAATAAATATATAATATTTATAAAGTTATACATGAACACGTTATCCAGGATATAACATGAATAATACCAGGGAATGCATTCCGTGGAAAATAAGTTTCTGGATGTATAATTAATTTTTTGAGGTTTTGCTGATTTGCTAAACAACTTGTTTCAAACTCTGTTTTAGTATATTTTGTATAAATACACGTAACCTGTTTGAACTCATGAGGCAGTTCTAGCTGTTCATTTTTCTATCATTTATGTTTGTCAAATAATTTTCAGTTTCGTTACTGCAGCTTACGCACACGTTGGATCTTTAACAATTTCTTTTGAGGGGACTAAATGTGAGGCACTTTTAGGATTTTTGTATAATTAAATATAATAATAATATATATAAATGTTATTATAGTTTTGTCGTGTAATTTGTTTGTGTTTCTAAGCACATGGGATATATATATATATATATATATATATATGAGAGTGAGAGAGAGAGAGAGAGAGAGATGTTTTTAAACTCCACCTTCATCAATAGTTTCTAATGATAAGTATTTGGTATCATTTGGTGGAAAATACTTATATATAGAGAGGGATTTCAACAACTTCCTCTGAGTTGTTGAAGTGCTTTTGCTCTTGACTTGGCCTCCGGAGCTGTTCTTAGTAAACAACTGTTTGACAGCTTGTTTAGTGTTAGAATCTTATCGTTTTTCTTGAATTCTAGCTTAGATTAAAACTATCTGTTACTGTTTAAGCTATTTCTTATTTACATGAATTTTTTCATGCTTTTGGTTAAAAAAATTGACATTTTAAAATTATGTCATCTAGTTGGCAAAGTATTACCCAGATATTTTTCTTTATTTATATTTATGTATTATTCGTGTAATTAATCTGAATATTTAACTGATTCATATTTAATTTTAACTAACTGAATATTAATCTGAATATTTAACTGATTAATCTTTAATATTAACTAACTGTATATTAATCTGAATATTTATCTGAATCTTAACTTAGAGACACATGGAAACATTTCTTAGACGGATGTGTATATAAATGTGTTATTCTGTTTAATTGTTATAAAAGCTTTTTATAAAAGCAAATAAACTGTCATTATTTTATTCTAAACAATGGTTAATATTTTGTCTGCTTATCATTACTATTTTCAGTTATATTTTTCGTTTATTAATTTCTTATTTTGTTTCTTTTCTTTTTTTTATGTATTTCAGACAATATTTATGTGTAAGAGATTTACTTAAAAACTTTTCACTCATAAATAAAGCAAAATTAATTTAAATTTTCTGGAGTTAATACATTAAATAAATGTCAATATTCATGCATATTGCATTGCGTTCATTTTTCGATGATTTGTTTAAAAATGAACGCTAGCAATTTCTTTCAAATATTTGCTAATCATTTGTCTTCATTTTGTAAACAGTAAAATCAGTAAACAGTTTTAACAGTTAACATCTGTAAACAGTTTTCTAGAATTCACTCGAAATTTTTCTTTTTATTTCAGAGCAATAAAATCAAACGGTTATTTAAAACACTTAGTAAAATTCTGGATTTAATTCAAGAACAATATACTAAATAGAATCGATTTCTTTTCAGATGTATTATATACAACACACAAACTTATATAGTGTTGTGTAAACAATCGTGTAAAAACGAAAAAGAACATACATTTCAAATCACTAAAGTCTTTATAATTACCTTTCACAAAACAATAGATAAATAGTAAATGCCAAATCTGCAGAAAAGTAACTGAAACTCCAATACAGACTAATTAAAAGCTCCATCAAACCCATTTCATTATTCCGTTCCGCTTAAAAATGAGCTCACTGATCAATATTCGAATGGGTTTAGGAAGAAACAGCTTAGCCAGTGAGTAAATTTGTTACAAAGTCGAAATGTTAGCTGTGCGTGCCAAAATTGCTTAAAAATTGTCATCTGCGGAAAAGGGAAGTAAATTATTTGGTAAGCGGCCGTCCTTCTCTTGCGTTGGCTATTACAAGAATATGGACGGAAAGTCTTTTCAATCATTACGCTACTCTGGAAAGCCCAGGTAATTACACTGCTCATGAATGAAGCGAAGGTGTTGCGATAAAAAAGCAACACAAAGAGGAAATTTAATGTGACATGAATCATTACTAAACGTCTGACACCATTCACAGTTACGTGTTTAAGCATTCTTTTTGTAAATAGCACATTGTTCTCTTCCCGGAAAGTGTACAGCATCGGGCTATTTAAAACATTGGATCCTTAAAATGTGTTGAGAGTTTAATTTATTATATTCGACTCTTACAAATTTTGACTTTAGGTTTAATGAAATAATTTATCTAACACATTTTAAGGAAATCATGTCACATAAGCGTTGTTTAACTTTATGTCCTTTCCTCGTTATAACCAAAACGATTTAATTTTGTTTTGGAACATTTACAAATTTTCGCTTTGTTTATGGGTGAAGTATGAATAGGGAAGAGATATAAACAATTTCATATTTTAATACATTTAATTATTAATATCATTAATTTATTTAATATAATTTAGAAAAATATTTTAGTTCAGACTATTTAGTTTTAGGTTACTGTTCATCTTTATAACTAAAAAGCATTTATTTTAGAGATATACAAATTTTGGTGTGTTTTATAAAATGGGATATGAAAAGAGGAGGTTGAACTTCCCAGAGCAATGTTTGTGTCCCAAGCCAGAGAATTTAAATTAGTTAATGAGGCCATATTTGTGTTATACACGAGGAAAACTGATGAATACCAAGTTACCTAATGTTACAGCGAAATATGTTAGGTAAGTGTATCTCAGTCTAGTATACAAATGTTTCTAGAAACCCCTAACATCATCCACATCCATTGAAATATTACAATCTTACTTTCATCGAAGCTTTAACTGATCCAGTAATGGTGCTGCACTATTTATTTATAAAAATGGCAAAATTTAAACATATACCTTTTTTCTTCAACTCAATTTGTTTCAAACGCATAATCAGAAGCAAGCAAATTTTTCGATTATTCTGCATTGTAACAAACTGAGAGTTTTCGAGTAAGAATTTCTGATGAATAACAGTTATGACCAAAGCCTATAGCTCTTTAAATCATATAGCTTTAGGTGGAAATCCTCACCATTAAACTTTCATTTCCCGAAGGCCTCAGTGTTCAACAACCTGGGCAATTTCAAACCTGACTAATAGTGATTATGTCCGTAGAGAAAATTTGTTTCATGGAATTCGAAGCCATTTAAACTCTTTAACTTACAGTATTTTTGCTCACCCAGCTATAAATCATCTATGCCTACGATTCATTGTTTAATGCTAAAGGTAATTGAGAACAGGAGCAATTTACCATGTCACATTTAAGTTACAAATTTTATAAATTAAATTTTAATGACTCGTGGAATTATTAACATGACACTTCTAAATTAATAAACTACAATAAAGATTTTTCTGTTATCTATTGTTAAAAGAAACAAAAAATGAATTTCAACATTTATTTGTATTGTAAAAAATAATTTCAAAAACCTTTGTTTTATATGCTTAATTACATTGGTTTGTAAGTCAATAGGAGCGAACTCGGGATAGTTTTCGAAGAAAATTTAAATGACCAGCACATGCTAATATACCAATGAATGGTATATTAGCATGTGCTTTAGTTATTCGTTGCCTCAGGTTATCTGAGATGTTTTTGTTTTTTCTAATTTTGTAGCAAAAATTTGGAATAATTATTTTTTAAATCTTAAAAGTGACACATTTTTTTTTTTAATTTCTGAAGTTTCACCTTTTATGTGTTCATCACAGAAAATGATAAAGTTTGTCAGGTTCGAGGTAAAGAGAAAAACATCTAGGATATAAAAATAGCCAAAAACTAATAAACATATATTAATATTTATATGCATATATCTTTGAAAATCATTGCTAATTACTTTTTTTAAGAGAAAATATTACAATATATGGCTCTCAGAAGAATAAAAAAAAATGTCCTAACCCACTTTTTTGATAAGAATATCAAAACAATAAAGTGGATTCTTTTTGAGGATTAAAGCATCAGGTATAAATTATTAGAGGATGAAAAGAAATTTTTTGAATATAATTACAATCAGTTTAAATATGCTTAAAAAGTTTAAACAATTACCTTTTAACTAAAAATCATTTTGAAATTCACTCAATACATATAAAAAACTATATGAAAATGATATTTGACGATATAAAAAACAAATTAAAAACGATAATTTCTGTGGTGTTCAAAAGAAAGTTTTCTTTTGGTATTAAATTGTAAATAATTAGGAATTACTAGCATAAAAATTTGCTAGTAAAATTTGCTAGTATTTCTGTGGTGTTCAAAAGAAAGTTTTCTTTGGTATTAAATTGTAAATAATTAGGAATTACTAGCATAAAAATTTGAACGATTAAAAAATGAATATCTATTCTGGATTAATCGCAAGGAACATTATTAAAGCATTAATAAAAATTTTGGCAGCGAACAAATGCACTATCTTTATTTACAGTAGTTATGCTCCTTCCCCCTTAACGCGGCGTGATGGCCACATTAAATGCACACATTCTAGTGCTCTGGCATTTGGTGCTTCAGGTTCGAATTCTGGCGGTGGTATGCATGTTTGTTAGTGGTTCCGAATTCACGTTAAGCTGTAGGTACCGGACTAATTACCTAAAGTGTACACAAAATGACCGTAGAGCGACAAACCAAACCAAACATTCATTTAATTTCAACTTTTTGAAACTTCTTTGTAAAAGCCATTCTGATTCTTTTTCTTCGTTGATACAAAAAAAAAAAAAAAAAAAAAATACAGGTCGTTTTATACATGATATAAAAAAAGGGGAAAAGAAAAGATTTCTAAAACCAGTTTATTGGAACAGACAACGATAGGATATTTCTAACTGTTTATATTTTTTTTTTCTTGTATATTTACATTGTAATATGTCGTTGCACATTAAAATCATTAATAGACGTCAAAATCAAACATTAGTCTTAAAAATCAAATGATTTATTAATTCAAATTTAAATGATTAGTTCAAAATCAATACATTAAATCAAATGGCACTACAAATGACGTGTGAATGTCAACTGAAACAAATGAAATGTAGCAAAAATGAGTTCAAAGTGCAATGTAACATCGTTCCAATAAATCAATAGACGAGTGTCTTCTTAAAGAAATGAAAATATATAAACGGTTTTTTTTTTTTCTATTCATATTCAAATGTACTACCTGCAAGCAAGCCTACTAGTCTTGTTGATTACTTCTTAATGGATAACACCGTTTCAGTACGTTACAGTTGTTGGGTAACAGTTACAGTTTGAAATGATTGAAATGACAGCTTTGAATGACAGCTTTTGAAATGATTTTCAGGTGTAATTGCAGTCAAGCATTTAATTTGACTTCAGAAAACCCACAAACTCTAACTAGCAGCTTGATTGTCAATGCATTTGAAATGCGAGTCATTTTCAAATGCATTGTCCATTGAGTCTCGTCGTTTCAGATTCCTGGTTCATCTCTGATGAACTGGTTCAGAACCCTGGCATAAACTCTTCAATGAATTAAAATCATAACTGACATGAACTATTGACTTCAGAGTGTCAGAAAGGAATTATAGAGAAAATTATAGTATGATTGAGATATAATGGAATACCGTCAACCGTATTACTTTGTAAGCGAAGTTAACTTAAGATAATAAGACAAGCAGTTGATACATGGATCAGTAACAATACTTGATTTAAGCAACTTCTTTTATATTAAACTAGAAGTGACTCAATTACTAATTATGAAGCACAATCTAAGAGTTGAAAAATTTCCCTGTAGCAAACTGATAATAAAAATAAAGCCTTTTTATTTCCATACCAAATGTCAGCGTGATTTATACCGAATGAAAAATCGGAGAGGACAGTTGATTTTCAGGTAGGACAGGAGATGGAGTGTGTGTTATGGCCCGCTCGGGATGTCAGTAACAAAATTGAAGGTAAACTTAATCAAGTGTGAGGGGCAGCTTTATTGTCCACCTGGGAGGTAAGATAATGGCCCACCTCACCCCCAACATCCTCCCACAATTGAGACTGAAGGCACCATCACGTGATATTTGCCTTCGGCAATCAATCGATACAGGTGCTCCAATTTTTCAGGCCCCCAAAAGTAGAGTTTTTCCTAAGAATTTATTCTTTGTTTTAGTTGAAAGTTTTGAAGCTGATGTATCAGCCGAATAAATCTCTGGGTAAGCGACTTTCGGAATAATGCTGCGATGTAAAAAGTTGACCGTTTCACGTTTGGTGATACTAATTATGGAAAGTTTTTTTTTTTTCCTTCTGAAATTATTTTTAAACGCGATGAAAAGGAACCAACATCGTTCATGACTGGAGGGGAAGGTTTTGGCAAACTGTTTTCGGTTGATGATGGCTAATTACAAAGTTACAGTTTTGATAAAATAAAAAGTAGTAATTAAACAAAAATTTAATTCATATATAACTTAATAGAAATATAAAAATATATGGATTATAGAACATAAGCAAATTTTTTATTTAATTAATAAATATAAAATTAAACATAATACCATAATTGTAATTTTAATTGATGGAAAATAAATGAGCAATGATTTTTATATTCAATTAAAAAAATAAAAGAGGAAAAATAAGAAAAAATAGGGACTTTCACATAGTATGAAAAAAATAAGAAATTTTATTTATTTTTCAATAATTATAAGACGAATATTTATATCTTATCTTTATTAAGATAACAGACGTATGGCCTTCACAAAACAGAGAAATAAATAAACAAAATTATAGTTATTAATTAGTACAAATAGTAAGTTTAAATAAAATTGAAAATATATTTTACGTCTTACAGAATAGTAAGTAAATTAATAAAATTATTATTACATTAATCTATTAATAACATAATGCATTAATAGAAATAATTTTAAATATCAGTTTTTTCAAGATAAAGAATAAATAAACAAAAGCATTTTTAATTATAAATGCAAATAAAAATTAAATGTATTTATATAAAAAAGACTGCAAGTGATTTCCAATAAAGTTCCTTTCCCATTGCAAGCGCTTTATTAATTTGGATGATGGGTTGAATATAAACTAATCAAATGACTATCAACAGCAAGATGTTACAAAGAAGAGTATTGCAACAATTAATGGTTTCCTGTAGACAAAATTTATCAGTGTAAGGTTCAGGTACAAATAATAACAAGTTCTAATTGTGAAAATGGTAACAAAATACCTGGACAACTTTCATGACTGCTCTCTGTTATAGGTTCATTTTTATAACTAGGGATTGAAGTATAGTTACCCTTAACAGAATAATCCACACAAAAACAAACAGGAATTAATATATATGGAGTAATACATATGTAATGATGGTTACTTTTCAATTTTGTAGTTTTAGAATCTGTCGAAATATAATTGCCCATTAAAAATACTATGGCGATGCAAAAAAAGAAATTAAATTTCTTTGGATAAGGAAGAACAAAAGAAAAACAATAACATGTAGAAATGTCACTAATAAAATTTTAAATTATTTCTTCATCCTCAATGTAAATTGTATCTGAAATTTTTTACTTCAATTTGATGACGTTTTATGTATAAATATTTTTCAGAATGTTTATGTAATATGTTATTAAAAATTCAGGATATAAATTGAATTTGGGAAAAAATTTTATTTTGTTAAGAATTTTGGTTCACATACATTAAATTTCACCAACCTCTGCTTCTGAATACTTATGTATTTTTACTCTTTTATAAATAAAAATATTCCGATTCAATAAATAATTTGGAGAAAGATATATTTTAATACTAAGTTACCATTCTTAACAATGACTACATTACTTGCAAATACTGTAACATACTACACCTATATACTATCTAACATATACACCAACAAGTTACATTTGAGAAAAAAGTATGAAGAAAATCTCCTAATTATATAATATCTTCTCAGCTTGTAACTTAATATTAATGTTCAACGACCAGATATGTAATTATTATTTTTAGATTTATTATTTTGCTAGCTTAAACCTTATTAATTGCGGCAAAATGAATAAAGCATAAATCAAAAAAAAAAATGAAATCACTTTTATCATTT
>BPLR01005675.1:0-31381 GCA_021605095.1 Caerostris extrusa | reverse complement strand
CATCCGGTTTAACGTCGGAAGCTGACGGATCGATTACTTCTTAGGGGTACTAGTCAGATATACACGGTGTAAAACTGCCTTGAAAGAAAAAAAAGTATAATAATTAATGCGGAATTTTTTTCATCTAGTTTTTCTTTTAATATCGTGTAATCTAAAATTTAAATTATTAAAATTTTTATTGCAATTAAAATTCCTCCTAAATGACATTTTCTCCCCATGATGCAGCTCTATTTAAATCCGTCCGACTTGGACCCTTGCCAGTTTTACATGCTATCGATGGTTGGACTATACGATGATAAATGTAAGATAATATTTCATAAAAAATTCCTAAGAATCTGATCTCATTTCTGATGTGCAATTCGTTTCTTTTAAATAATTTTAGTTTGGAGAGAAAAAGTTCATTTTTTAAATCACTTAATACAGCCATTTAGATAAATTAATGTGGCTGTCATTAGATATTTGAAGAACGGATGAAGACTTTTATGAAAATCTACAGAAACATACAATAAAAACAGTTGGGGTAAATGACATTATCCCATACCTCTCGTTGTAGGAAGGCATTTTCTCGGGTGATCTCAGAAAAACTGTTTTTTCTGGGAACATCTCTTTCACTGCAGGTAAATCCTCTGCAAGTTTTATGGTTTCTACAGATACAGTGATAAAATTATCTTCTTGATCGTTAATTGGCATGTTGGTAGCTTCTGGAAAAAACACTTGAAACAATTAAAAAATAATCTATACATTAAACATAGCTCATACACAAACATGTATTCAAATAAGTCACAAGGACGATTACACAGTAATTTTAAATATGATTCAATAAACTAGAAAACTTTCATACTAATGTTGATTTAACATTTTCAAGAATTAAACATGCATGATAATAATAAAATTCTAACTAATATCGTAAAGAAAGAATAATGAACTAAATTTATACATATCTTAATTATACCAAAAATGCTTCATAAGTTTAATTTCTTTGAAAAAGAGGAGAGAATTAATTTTTGCAATAAGCAGGATGTTTTCTCCATTTGTGCATTAAATGGAAGGTTTCTTCCTAATATGTCTTTTTATGTCATCATTAACGGAAGATTCTACTACTAGTATGCTATAGTAAAATTTATGACGAAAAAAAAAATACGAAAGCTCATTTATGATATCATTTAGCTCATTATGATATCATTTAGCTCATTATGATATCAAGTTCATAGCATGCCCTATAGTTTTTGTAACATATTAGAGGACATTTGTAGCAAATCTATTGTGCTTTTTAGAAAAATGCCATATTTTTTTTATATTCGAGCAACCCTTAGGTATAAAACTAACGGCATTTGTTTCTATTAAAAAGTTAAAATTTATCAATACAAAAAAAAAAAAAAAAAAAAAAAAAAAAAATCTCTGTAATTATTTGTTCTGCGATCCCAACAACTTTGTGAACCCACTACATTTCAATACTACCATCATTGGTTGGCATATAGCATTATGTTATAAAATTGTATTGTATTTAAGATTTGTTTGCAATGACAATTGTACTATATTTAAGATTTGTTTGATGATAGTCGAATATATATATATATATTTTTGTTCTAATGCAGCTGCAAACACTTTTACAGTTATCTTTGATGCCGGGAGACAATCGCTGCACCGATGTTACTCACTTAGCACTACCCAGTAGGTGCGTGTAGCTTGGAGATCAGCTACGGACGCGGAGTAACAATACCCCCACAACGCTCATATTAGACCGGGACCTACGGTTTAAAACGGATTCCGAACCACTACAAACATCCATAGCACAGCCTGGATGCGAACCCGAAACCTGTGGTACCGAGCACCAGAGCTTTAGCCACTCGGCCATTCAGGCCCCGCTGACAGTTGAATATTAATTGATATTAAAAAATAATTCAGTGTTTATGAATATGCATCTATCAACATCCTCATGTTAAAAGTAAAAGCGAATTTAAACTATTCAAATAATTTTGAAGCAAGGCATTTCACCTGATCTCTTTAAATTCGTTAGACTCGAGGAATCATCAACGATAACAATTTTGTCAAATCGTGTGAATGCATTTATTAAGTTTAAAATGCATATAAAAATCAAGCGAGATTTGAGAAAAACTTTACACAATCAAAAATGTTAATTTTTTAATATATTATGAGGACCAAGCAATTGTAAAATTTGTTTAAATAAATAAATCAAATTCAAAAAAAAAGTAATTAATTTAGTTAAGCTTCATTAATTCACTCTTAATGAGTAAACTTTAAGCAAGTAAATTATATCGTAAGACATTAAGTAGCACATTCAAAATTAAATTAGTTTTTATTGCATCATTATGATAAAGCTTGAAAACTTGCTTAGAACCATTTTTTTAATCGATTTTCCTACTTTTCCTTTAGTAAGAAATTTTCGATTACTCACATTATAAACTGGTATTTTGTTGAATAATAAACAGTACAAAAAAAAATTAATGTTTTTATATTAATGTTATGTCCAATTAATATTTTTTATTACCCATAAAATTATAGGTATTGTTTACGACAGAGGAGTTTTTCGTTTCTTTGATTAATTATTTTGTCCTTCAGCACTTTTAACGTTTCTATTAGTTCATTTTTTTTAAATTTCTTTCACGAGCTATTCTTAGTGGTTTATTTAAATTTCTTTCACGAGCTAATAATTATATAATTAAGTAATGTAAAATTGTTCAAAAAGATCAACTGGTGACAATGTTATTTCAAAGTGAAAACGAGATAGAAAAAAATCGTTTGCTATTCTATATTTTTTATTTTTTTTTTTAAATTGCTGCTATGCGTTTCGTTCTCACATTAAATTCTAATTTTTATGGGTAACCTGTATATCAGCCCAGGCGATTATCATAATTATTTTTTGTCTTTGGGATTTGTTTTGTCAATCTTCAGTTGTTTCAAAAGATTGTTAAAAATGTATTTGATTGTATAATATAGTAACTTTATAGAGATATTCGGTTGACTAACTTTTTAAAAGGATAAGATGTTATTAAACTATTGATTTATATGTTAGTGATCTTATTAATGAATTGTTCATAAAATAATAAATTTTAAAAATTAAAGCTTTCCTTATTTCGCTTAGCAAGAAAATGCGATTAGTTTCTCCACTTCCAGGCGGATACACAATGACAATTTGGCGATATTTTTGAACAAATGAAATCGCAGCATTCCCATCAACGGAAAGGGTTGACGACAACGCAACTTGCTTCTACATAAATCAATATGATCTTACATTTTGCCATGTTTTTATCATCTAAACTCCATTATAAATGAATTATTGATCCGTGAAGCTATTTTTTTAGTTTATTACTCTGCCATCCTCATCATCATTCACGGCTTGGGGCCCTCCCGTATTGGACGATATTTAATTACATAATTATTAGCTCGAGAAATAAATTTAAAATATTAAATAAACCAACCACTAAGAAACATTGAAAGTCATCCAGAAAGCCACGAACACACTCTCCCCAAACAATACCCGTAATTTCATGGGCAATCACCAACTAACATGAAAGATGAGTTTTTGTAATTTATAACCAAATTAATTTTCCAATATTTGTCTTATTACTTTTACTTGGAGGGACAATCTAATTTATCACCTAATTATTATGAATAGATCCTCTGGTAAAGTTGATTTTTTGATTTCAGTTGTTTTAGATTTTCTTACATGATGCAATAGCGATGAAGTACATACGTAAATATGTACGTATAAAAGTAATATTATATAGCACGACTTATAAACAAAATAATTATAGATGAAGTACATTAATAAAATTAGCATTGCCATTTTTAATGAATATTATTGGAAATCTAGAAAAATAATGCAATTTGTGATAGATTTATGTTTTCGTTTGTTTATGGTAACAGCCTTACATTTTAAAAAATCGGGATTTATCACACTCTTTCAAAGCGAGAAATTAAACATGTAAACTAAACTGGCAAACTAGATTGGCAAAATAAAATTTTTCTTAAGTTCTGTTTTCCATAAAAAAAAAAAATAATAATAATATTAAAATAATTTATTTAAATTCATTTCATTTAAGTTGCCACTGCACATTATAGACAAAATGGGTTTTTTTTTTTTTTAAAAAGAATTGACATTGTATATATGATGTATTCTCACGTTTAAAAATTAACAATTGGAAGAAAAAGAAATTGTCGGTTTATTTATTTTAATCATATTGGCTCTTTATATTTTTAATAACTCAGTTATTAAAAATCATTTCTAGGAAAATAAATGTTGAAATTAATTTTTTAAAATAATTCTGAAATATAAAAAAAAAAATCTTACTTGAAATACTGAAGAGATCAGAATTTGAATGCACACTCAATAACAGGAAACTTCTACAACGAAGGACGGACAATTATTTCAAAACGTGCATATTTCATCATTTAAAAGGTTATAATTCCGTCCGATCTTCGCCAATCTTTCTCAAAAGCTGCCAAAACTGGTGATTAGTGAACAGGTTTCTCACTTCCGTTATAGATGATATACATAAAATTTTTTTTTTTCTTATTAGTAATTTTCTTTGATAACTTCTAACAGTTTTATGTTAGCTAGTATTTAAAAATTTTATTTATTTGTTAGTGAACTATCAGAATAGCTAGTTTCGAATTCCATTTCATTTTAAAATGTCAATAAAAAGTGCCCTTGTTAAAATAAGCTGTTTTTACTTCACATTTATATGTATTACAGGAACACTGCATGGCAAGTTTTAAAACATCATCTAAATGTTTTAAAACTCATGACGCCACCTTTTTTTTTTATATAAAATATTCTATATTAAACTTAAAAAAATACCCAGAAATAATTATTTGCTTTATATTTTTCCTCTAAAATAGAACCAAATTATTTCATTCGTTTTCAATCCATATCTGAAATGTTTTTAACAAACATTTGATTAAACCGATTTGCACAATTAATTAATTACATTAAATTTATTATTTTGGAAAGAAATATGTATGAAAACTACTTTTTAAACAATTTGTTAAAGTCATGCAATTGAAATGAAAAACCTCACTCATAACAAATAAATTTATCAAAAGCTTCAATTGAAAATATATAACTGTCTTGAACTTATTTATATCTAATAAAAGTTAGACGCTAAACATGCACATTGTTTAAAGTAAATTCAGCTTAAGCCTGAAACAGAAGAGTTTACAATTTTAATAAATGTTTATAGAAAAACTAATATTTTTTATAAAAATCAAATTTTGAAAACTTGATCTGTGTAAAAATGTAAGTTATAGAAAGAATTCTATAGAAAGATCTTTACCTTATTTATTAACTTACTACTTATTTAAAGTACAAAATCTCAAAAAATTTGTTTACCAACTACTATTCATTTTTTATACATTATTTGGTTCCAAGAATTCATTTCTATTTTTTTTTTTTTTTTTTTTTCTAAACTAAAAAAAAAAAAAAAATTTATTACCGAAAATTAAAAAAAAAAATTTAATTAAAAATTTTTTAATAATAAAATTAGTTTAGCTTATTTGATTGTGGCTGAAAATAAAAGTTAAACGCTTTTGTAGTAACATATACCAATAAGCATGTTTAAGTCATACACATTCTTATTTTATTTAAAACTCACCTTATAATATCAATACCCAGATGATTGTTTCAAAATTAAAACATATTCTTAATTACTAAAAAGAATCAAATGGTGATTTGATGAAAAAATTGTATATTACTTAAAATTAAAATCGCTACATCATTTGAAATTAAGATATTCACAATTTAATAAAAAGAACGAAGCATTGGAGTATAAAATAACCGGGTCTTTAAAACAATTTCATTTCATTCAGATTTTCACTCAAAGATTTATTTATCAAAATTTTAGTCAAATATTAATATTTTCATATTATCAAGTTAAGAACATAAAATATTTCACTATTATTATCTATTATTACAAGAAAGGATTAAATTAATCAATTAAATTCCTTTTAGTTTGACATATTTATGCTATGGAGCAGTTTCATTAGAGATGCATCATATGAGGAAAAAAACCCGGAAAATCCCTATCAGTTAGTCTAACTATCGATACGAAACGCGTTTCACATATTGTCATAATCACCATTGAGTCTCCTTGCTTCTGTAAAAAACAGACTGCAACATGCCGCATCAGATTTGAACGTCGGCATCCCTGCATACTTCCTGTGCACGTTACCACTGGACCACAAGTCGAGCCACTAACGCCTTTTAAAGAATGTTTTTTAAAGTAAATTGTGTTAGTATCGTTGTTATAAAAGGTTGCTCCTAAAATCTGAAAATCTGACAATTTAATAAAATAGCATAATTACTACAAAGGTAAAAGGCAATAAAGCATTTGGTCATTTTTACATCTTTCGATTTAAATACTTATAATTTTATAGACAGTTGTGGGGAATAATAATAATAGCAGAAAAAATGAATTGGAGGAAATAATTAATAAGAATCAGGCCGAATGGTAGCGTACCGGGATTGCTGTTTATCGCATCGCAGTATTGATGCTCGAGTCGCTCGATATCCAATGACTGTTAGCAGAATATGGAATCGATGATTTCAGGACGGTAATACGGAACGCCGTGCTGGATCTCAACGGCCCCCTATCATTAACAGACAGGCAATTAGAGAGACAGGCATGTTACCCGCATGGCCTTAATTTCTCGAGCAGCCACGTCACCAACCGTGAGTCAAGAATTGGGGTCGTTTGCAAGACAACAAGTGTCTGCATGTCGTTGCAAGAGAACAAGTGTCTGCAACAAGCGTTTGCAGCAGCATGGACTCTCATCTCCGAGACCATGGCTGCGGCTACCCTTGACGCTTTACAGACAGGAGCGTCTGCAAAGGTATGATCAACGACGAACCTGGGGGCACGAATGGAGAGACGTCATTTTTTCAGATGAATCTAGGTTCTGTTTATAGCATCAAGATGGTCCCATCCGTGTTTGGCGTCATTGTGGTGAACGCACATTGGCAGAGTGCATTCGTCATTATCATACTGCCCCATCATCTGGCGTGATGGTATGGGGTGCTAATGGATACACGTCTCTCTCACCTCTTGTTCCATTGACGGCACTTTGAACAGTGCACGTTACATTTCTGTTGTGTTACGACCTGTGGCTCTACCCTTTATTCGAGTCCTGCGAAACCCTAAGTTTCAGCAGGATAATGTATTGCCAGTGTTGTACGGACCTTCCTTGATACGGAAAATGTTTGGCTGTTTCCCTGGCCTGCACGTTCACCAGATCTCTCACCAATAGAAAACGTCTGGTCCATGGTTACCGAGCGGATATCTCGTCACCATACGCCAGTCACTACGGTTGATGAGCTGTGGCATCGTGTTTAAGCTGCATGAGCATCTGTACCTGTACATGTCATCCAATCTCTGTTTGACTCAATGCTCAGTTGTATAAGGGCTATTAATTCTGCCAGAGGTGGTTGTTCTGGGTACTGATTTCTCAGGATCTATAGTCCCAAATTTCTTGAAAATTTAATCACTTGTTATTTCCAGTATAATATATTTGTCCAATAAATATCATTTTCTTATCTGTATTTCTTCCTGGTGTCGCAATTTTAATGGCCAGAAGTGTATATAACAACAAGGTGTAAAACATGCTGTCCAAGATATCAGTAAAACAAGAAAGAAATTAGTATAACAAAAAAGAAATATTTATCAATACCCAAATCACAACATAAATCATTTATGGCATCCTGAGAACAGCTTTATCAAGGAATACATACCCTCAGGATATTGTATACCATGTTACTCTGACACCTAGTTGACTATATGTAATGTATTAAATGACTCAAACATGTAAAAATCAAATCACATTCAAATGATCAGATCCAGGATTTATATAGCATACACTCTTTGTTTATTTACATTTAAAATACCTAACGATCCACAACGACTGTTTCTTAAAGTGTTATGATTAAACAATCGGTTGCAGTAACGATTTAATTTCCATCTCAAAACAGATAAATAGAATAGTTACAATAAATAACATGCTACTTTTTAATCTTCAGGTCTAGCAACATTATTATTTTTTTGGTGATGCTGTTAGTATATTAGTATGGGTTTGTAAACAAAGATGGGATATCTCAATTTATCCAGTTGTTCGTATTTCAGGTTTTTCCGGTAGTACATTTTTTTTTTTTGTTCCTTTTTTGATTTAGTATTCGTTTTACGTAAGTCACATATATTTTTTTTTTTTCCTTCGATTTTCTTTTTTAATTTCCACTTGTTACTAGTTAGTTTTTGTTTGTTAAACAATGTAGACTAATAAGGTCCTACACTTTGAGTTGGTGTGTGTTTTGCACTTGATATGACGAACACCATTTTTACCATACACCATTACCACACATATGGATTTACGAATTATGAGCTTTTTTTAAATTTTTAGTTATAATTTTTCGTTCGTCACATTGTCTCTTTTTTTTTTTTGCCCAGCCTTTGGATAAATTTATATAAAATAACTTAAACGAGCATAAATCTCAGAGAAACTGGTCAAGTCAAGTCGGATAAACTAAAATTTATGTAATTTCTATCATGAAATAATCATTAAAATAATTTTTTAATAATTCGGTGGTTGGGAGACCCTCAAGACTCCCAATTCAAAAACAAATTCCATGTAAGAAGTTTTAAATTAAAAAAAAAAAATCGATACAACCAAGATGATAATATATCGAATTACGATAATAAACAACGGGCAGATGGAGTGCACTAGTTTCATCCAGTTGAAAAACATCCCATCAAAGAAATTTCTCGCCATGCTGACGAGTGGTAACTTGGCGCCAAAAGCCTTAACTGTAACCGATGCGCCCATTAGGGAATCTCCCCTAGCAACATCCAACCGAAGCTTAGAATAACAATAGCTATGATTTCAAAACATGATAATTTATTTAAGCGAACAAAAAAGTGTAAAACGTCTTGATAATTTAAAAAAACTTGATAACATTTTAAAGTTGAAATAACAAGAATTTTGACAATATCATGTTGCATATATTAAACTTTTTATTTCCTTTGTAATAACTAAATTGGTTTTTATAAAAGCTTAATATTATCCAGTAAATCTTCACATATGCATATGTCTCTTGGTTATTTTTTATTTTGTTTAAATTTAAACTTTAGAAATGTCGCCTTCTTGTATTCAATATCAATTTATCTCCAGCAATGAATTTTGTAATTGATTAAAAAATATTTCAGGTTATTACTTAATTCATATATATAAATATATATTTTCATATTCTTATTTTAATTTACTGTGTTTACAAACCTTGTCAAGAATTGATTTGCACTCAGTCAAGTGTTTTTTTTAAATACCTACATAAACATGTAATAATGTTATTTTTGTAATATCTCTCCATTGCCAAAAGTTTAAAACCTTTGCAATCATGTTATATTTATAAGGTTGATTTCATACGAAAAAAAAAAAAAGTTTGAAATTCAGTTTTCAAGCAATTGCACCTGCTTTAAAAAGTTATTACTTAAGAAATAAAAAGCCTTTATACATTTAAACCTTTTGGAAAAATTAATAATATTATAAAAGCCAATACAAATTTCTTCTAAACCACATGTTGCAGGAAAATATATTGCTCTATTGCCTCTTATTTATTATTTTTCTAATATTCACATTTTAACCCTAGTTCAGTAGATTTTCAGTTTGGACAATTTCTGTGATATTTCATTTGATTAATTTAAATGTGTAATTATATGAAGTTTGAAAGATTTTGTAAATTGACAATATTTATGGTAAGAATTACAGTAACTTTTTTTTTATTTGTGTATTTCTTTCAAGATAAACACACTTTTTTTTTTTGTGAAAAAGTGTTTGACTGGAAATTAATTATGTGCAGTATATTACTCAGTGTGATTAATTATCTTATTCTGTTACAGTTAATTTTGTATAGCTGCACTTGTTATCTGGAAAATTATTTGAATTTTCAAGTAAGAAGACATGTAAATGAATCTTGTAAGTCTATTTTTACAATATACCCATAAAATACTGTAAACATTACAAATGTTTTACTTTTGTTAATATATTTTAAAGTTTTTTTTTTTTTTAACTATAGTTATTTGCTGTTGGAAGAATAATTTGATATTGGCCTGCAACTTTTTCTTTTCTTCTAATGGTTATTTTTTAATTTCATTTCTTAATAACTATTCCATTTTAATGTAAAAAAATGTATGATACTGGCTATGTGTTCATGATAATGAGGCTAATGTAATAACTACTTTCTTAAATTTTTTTAGTTTATTTGTTGAAATGATGTGATCTGTTCAGCATATTACAGTAGTATGTTATTTGTATAATTCTGTATTCAGTAGTATGTTCTGCCTGATATCAAACAAAAACCGAAATTTGTGTTGTCTTAATTTCATACCTTATTTGTTTAAAGATAAAAATTTGATAGGAGTTTTATGAAATGTGGTATTTATTTGGCATTTCCTTCCAGTTTAAGCAATGAGTGATGGTTTTCAAAAGAAATTGCAAAAGATATGTAGTTGAACAATTTGTACAAATGTAAAGGTGAAACAAAACTCTAACATTATTACGTCAAAGCATTTATGTTTCTTTCATTTTCATAAACTTTCTTTTTTAATTATTATGTTTTAAGCTGTAAATAACTTGTTTTTAATGGGAAAATTCCTAGGTTTATCTTGAAGATTTTCATTTAATGTTACTAATGTGTTTGTGAAGTGTGGTTATTACAATAATTTCTTTTTTTTCTCCCGCCATGTGTTAATTATATTAACTATCCCAGAAAATTTCCCAAGAAGTAGATAAATTTTTTTGTAATAAAATGCTGCTTTACTATACTTGAAACCTTTTCCTAATTTTTAAAATTTAACTAATGTTTAACCATTATGTGAGGATGGATTTCATTCATATTTCTTGACCGTAGCAAAAATTCTTTGGTAAATACAGTAACTCATGAATGCAATAATACTAATTAAATTTATGTTTCATAAAATAGTTGTGGCTTGTTCTTCTTGAAATATGATATAAATAATGAAAAATATTTTTAAAAAATTTTTCCCTCTTAAATATATCTTTATGCTTTGATGTGTCATTTTTTTAAAATTTATAATTTGTTTTCCTTAATACTCTGAGATTTTTTAAATTTAACTGATAATTATGTGTTATAATGCAAAATATAAGAATTTATATTAATTTTTCTGTCACTAACCTTTCCCATTCAACGATTTAAATGAAATGTGTAGTTTTGTATAATGTCTTTAATTACTTTTAATTTAAATAATATTAAATTCTCAATAATAATGGTTAATTTTCTTTAATAAATGTCAGTTTTTACTAACTTGGTGTTAATTACAAAAGATGTTGTTAAAAAATTATAAGCAAAATCATATAAAATGTTTCACAACAATAACCACTTGCCCAAGTTTTTAAATATCTTCTGGCAAATGTAAAATATTTTGTGTTTATCTGTAGCTTAATTATAAAATGAAACCTGTTGTTTTGAGTATCTTGTGGAGCTATAAATTCTCAGTAATTCAATAAATTAATCATCTAATGTATATCATTGCTTTTTATGTAATTTTAAAAAAATTTTTATCTATAATAAAAAGAAACTGAAGTGTATTTCATGAAATCTTGAGCTTTATAATGAAAAAAGTGATTCAGACGTAAAATATATTTCAACATAGTATATTTTTTTTCGATAACTCCACCAGATTTTTCATTTTATAATCAGTATTTTAAAATAATTTGTCTTTCTCAGCAATGTAATGTAAAATGAAATTTATTTTATTGAAAATCTTTATCAATACAGAGGAAATAATTCTGACAAAATTGCTTCTCAAATGGGCTTTCTGTCTTCTCCCGCCAGCATTTTGATTGAGAACATCTATATACAGAAAAGTTTTGATGACTTGCTTTTATATACTAAACCTCCTAGAAGTTTTAATGAAATTTTTATAAGTTCAAAATTCCAGTGAAATACACTTGTGGTTTTTTACAAATTATTAAAATGTCATTTATTGAATAACTGTTTGTTTATTTATTCAGCCTTTTTTTGATTCTATTTGCTTCTTTTTTAGATTCTGACTTGTGTTTGACTTTCTGTGGAGAAAAGGCATTGAATACAGAGGAACATGAAGTTACTATATGTAAGTTGTATGTTGACTTTTATTGTACAAAATAAAATAATAATAATAATCATACCGTTTAAGAAATACATTATACCTATAAAAAAAAAAACAGATTTGCTTAGTTGTTTTAAGGCATGTTTATAAATTCTATCAAATAAATTACTGATTCATTTTTAATTAAATCACTGAAACTCAATTTTAAAATAATTATATAAATTAATAAAACAAAAAGTGCAATTTTATATTTAAAAAAAAAAAAAAATGTGTTATGCATAACCGAAAGAGTTCTGTGAAAATTTAGAGCATCTTTAAAATCCCCGTAGCTCTGGCAAGTATAATTTCTAATGTTTAACAAAATTAGTTTTATCAAGTATTTTATCTTATACTTTTTGTGCATGCAATGCTTAATTCCAATTTCTAAGTAATATAAAACACTGTTATAAAACATTTATTGGATAAGATAACTTATTCATGTCATGATTTTTCTACTTTAACGATTCCTTTTTTTTATCATAAATATAACATACAAGACACAAAAAAATTTACTATGTAGAAATACTTTCAATGGTAAAATCAGGCTTGCAAATCCCTATTAAATGGTCTAGCACAGTGGATCTCCCTTTTGGGAAATTTTTTTAGTATTATTGTTCAGCTTAACATGGTAGTGTGTTATGTGTAATTCTGTATTCCTGCCCAATATTAAACAAAAGCCGAAATTTGTAATTTCATACTTTTTTTTTTCTGCTGAAAGATAAAAATTTGAGAGCAGAATTTATGAAATGTGGTATTTATTTGACAGTTTCTGTCCAGTTTAGGCAATGAATGATTGTTTTCAAAAGAAATGAAATGAATGCAAAATATATGTAGTTGAACAATTTGTATAAATGTGAAGGTGAAACAAAACTCTGATATTATTACGTCAAAGCATTTATGTTTCTTTCATTTTCTTAAACTTTCTTTTTTACTCATTATGTTTTAAGCTGTAAAACACTTTTTCTTTTAATGGGAAAAATTCCTAAGTTTATATTGAAGATTTTCATTTAATGTTACTAATGTGTTTGTGAAATGTGGTTATTCAAATAATTTCTTTTTTCTCCCGCCATGTGTTAATTATATTTACTATCCCAGAATATTTCCTAAGAAGCAGATATATTTTCCTGTAATGTAATGCTTCTTTACTATAGTTGAAACCTTTTCTTAATTTTTACAAATTGTAATGTTACATTTAACTGTCATGTGGATGAATTTCATTCATATTTCTTGACAGAGCAAAAATTCTTTGTTAAAAAAAAAAAAATTATTAGTTATAAATTATTCTCTTGTCTTAATTTCATATCTTGTTAAATACAGTAACTCATGAATGCAATAATACTAATCAATTTCATGTTTTATAAAATAGTTGCAGCTTGGTCTTCTAGAAATGTGATGTGAATAATGAAACTTTTAAAATTTCCCTCTGAAATATATCTTTATACATTGTTGTGTCATTTTTTTAATAATCTTGTCATAATTTGTTTTCCTTAATTATCTGAGATATTTTTAAATTTAACTGATAATTATGTGTTATAATGCAAAATATAGGAATTTATATTGGATTTTTCTGTCACTAGCCTTTCCCATTCAACAATTTAAATGAAATGCTTGTAGTTTTGTATAATCTCATTAACTACTTTTTAATTTAAATAAAATTAAATTCTCAATAATAATGGCTAATTTTATTTTATTAATGTCAGTTTTTATTAACTTGGTGATAATTACAAAAGATGTTGTTACCTTTTAAAAAAAAAAAATTAAAAGCATCAAATTATAAAAAATGTTTTACAACAACAACACTTTCTTACCCAGATTTTTCAATATCTTCTGGCAGATGTAAAATAATTTGTTTTATCGGTAGCGTAATTATAAATGAAATTTGTTGCATTGAAAATCTTGTGCAGCAATAAATTTTCAGTAATTCAATAAATTAATCTAATGTATGTCATTGCTATTTTGTAATTGTAAAAGATTATTTAATAACATGCTGATTTTATAATGAAAACAAATGATTCTGATAAATATTTCTGACAAAATTGTAAATTTTTGTTTTCTCCTGATAACTCCACCAGATTTTGATCAATTTATAATCAGTATTTTAAAATAATTTTTCTTTTCTCAGCTGTGGATGTAAAATGAAATTTTTTTATTAAAATGTCATTTATTGCATCATTTGTCGAAAAACAGTATACCTTTAAAAAAACAGATTTGCTTAGTTGTAACATTTGTTTTAAGGCATGTTTATAAATTCTATTAAATAAATTACTGATTTCTTTGTAATTACATCACTGAAACTCAATTTTAAAATAATTATATTGATATTAATTTTATCGATAATAATATAATAAACATTAATTAAAATTTCAATATAATCTTCTCTTTTTACTGCTCCGGAGAATAATTTTAACAAATTCAATAATATATGAAATTTTTATGTTTAATTTTATTGATATGATTATATATATAAATATATGAATGTCATTTTTGTAGTCACAGCACAATGATTTATTATAATTCTTTTTTATGCAAAAATTCTAGAAATATATTGTCTCATTTCTATAATTACTGTTATCACTCAAATTATACCTATTACATATTAGAAATATAAATTTTTACATTTAATGTATAATTTTTAGTACTATTATAATCATAATTTTCTTTATCATTTCTTTTTACTATAATATGTTAAATACTTTTTTACTTGTTTTACTTTTTAAATTAGTTTTATTTTTTGTACATAATTTATTAAAATTTTTTTGTCACATCATCATACAAAACAGATAACTTTTCGTTAGTGCACTTCTCCAATACTAGAATGTATTCCCCGTCATTTGAAATTTGATTCATATAAATAAGATATCTTTCAATAGGTAATTTTTCCATTTTAATTGGTTTTTAAGTTATTGTTGTAATTTATAGTATTTATGATATCTTTTTTCTTATGTTATGTTGATTAGAAAGTAATTAAAATTTCAATTGAATCTTCTCTTTTTTACTATTCCGGAGAGTAAAAATTTTTTTAATTTAAAGAAATACCTTATTTATAAAAATAATTACAATTTTATACTTGAGTTTATTTATATGATTATATATATAAATATACTGATTTTGTTTTCTGCTCATTTTTGTCAATTTCTATTTAATAATACTTTTTTATCATGCAAATTTTGGATTTTCTTTTGTATAGATTTTGACTAAAAAAAATATTTAAATAAATTTCTAAATTTGTTCCTTTTTTATGTAATCCAAATTTTAAACATACTTTGTGTAATTTTTTTTGTTTTACTATTTGCCAAATCTTTGATTATCAAACAATTTTGAGTAATATTGTTTTTTATTGTTCAAAATACAACTTCAATGAATTACTGATTCAAGTTCCAGTTTTAAGTATGTGTAATTTTTTACACATTACAGGATGCATAGCATATAAGTTTTATTTGGTTACTTTCATTTTATGTATTATATTGTTTTAAATATTATTTTATTCCTCCACTTTAATAAACCTGCATGTTTTGTGGAAAAAAGGCATGTAATCTGTGATGTTTTTAATTTTCATATTAACTTTTATTTAATGTAGAATGTACAAAAAATAATAATCTGCATCATTGTCATTGGTCAGTAAGAAAATAGTCCTTTAAAAAAATGTTGCTCAGGTGAGTAAATTTTTAATCTGATTAGCAATTACTATCAAATAAAATGTAGAGCATTCTTCTAAATGAGCATTGTTTTAAAAGCAAATATATTATTTACTGAAACAAAAAAACAAAAGTGTTATTTTTTATCGATATAAAATAAATGTGTTTTAATGCATAAACAAAAGAGTTCAGTGAAAATTTCAACCATTGTTAAAATCCCTGCAGTACTGACAAATATTTTTAAGTTTAACAAAATTAGTTTTATAAAGTCTTGCATCTTATACTTTTTGTGTATGCATATTTCATTCAAATTTCTAAATAAACTAAAATACTCAGTCATAAACTTTTCATTTAAATATTCATTCATGTCCTGATTTTTGCTATTTTAACGATTAATTTTTCATTATTGTTATAATATTTGAGATGAAAAAAAATTATGCTTTTTTCAACTGTCATATCAACCTTGCAAATCCCTACTAGAAATGGTCCGATACGCTGATCTCTGTGACATTTTTTTGTTTTATTTCTTATTCTATTATTGTAGTATAAGTTATGTGTAATTCTGTATTCCTGCCTGAATAATCAAACAAAAACCGAAATTTGTGTTGTCTTAATTTTTACTTTAAAAGATAAAAATTTGAGAGCATTTTAATAAAATGGGGTTTTATTTGTCAGTTTCTTTAAATTTTGCAATGAGTAATTGTTTTCAAACGAAACAGTGCAAAATATATGCAGTTGAACAATTTGTACAAATTTAAAGCTGAAACAAAACTCTGATATTATTACGTCAAAGCATTTATGTTCCTTTCATTTTCTTAAACTTTCTTTTGCATGAAGTATGTTTTAAGATCTAAAGCACTTTTTTTTTTTTAATTCAAAAAATTCCGTGGTGCATATTGAAGATTTTCATGTAATGTTAGTAATGTGTTCGTGAAATGTGGTTATAATTTGTTTTTCTCCCGCAATGTTTTAATTATATTTACTATCCCAGAATATTTCCTGAGAAGTAGATAAATTTTGCTGTAATATAATGCTTCTTTACTATACATGAAACCTTTTCCTAATTTTTTAAATTGAACCGTTGTGAGGATGCATTTCATTCAGATTTCTTGACAGGAGCAAAAGTTCTTTGTTAAATACAGTCACTCATGAATGCAATAATACTAATCAAAGTCATGTTTCATAAAATGTTTGTGGCTTGTTCTTCTTGAAATATGATATGAATAATGAAAATATTTTTAAAAATTCCCTCTTAAATATCTTTATGCATTGATATATGAATTTTTAATAATTTCGTCATAATTTATTTTTCCTTAATAATCTTGCGATTTTTAAAATTTAACTGTGTATAATGTGTTATAATGCAAAATATAAGAATTTATATTGGATTTTTGGCACTAGCCTCCCCCATTCAATGATTTAAATGAAATGTGTAATTAAATAAATTTTTAGTTTCAAAATTTTAAATTTTGTCTACTCTGACAAAAAGACAAAAGAAATTGAATTTGTCTTAACCAGTTTCACATGATTATTCGCAAAAATGTACATTTATTTTAATTTTAAGAATAATTCCATTGACAAAATTTAAGAGTAAATTTTGAAAGAAAAAAAAAAAAAGACAATATAGTATTATCATATTACTGTTCTTTGTTGCAAAACACATAAAATATATGATGATATTTTGCTAAAATAACCTGAAATGTGCATATTTTGAGTCAGAATCGGTGCTTGGTTTTTACTATTTCAATATTATTAAGAAATTTAAATAAATTTCTGAGGTGTTTTTTTTTTTAATGTATGCTGAATGTTTTCTTTCATCTGTTCTGTATATAACAAAATCTCTGAAAAAAAAAAAATGACATTTTATACTTATCTGTCAAAGTGCAGGAATTGTCAATTTAATATATATATCTTTTATAATTCTTATATTATTTAAATGTAATATTCTCTAAAAGTTTTGGATAACATTGTATTTTATATAATTTTTTGTTACAAGCATTTATTTTATTCCATAAGATACTTTTGTTTTCTTGTGTATTGATTTATGGCTTATTTTTCTTTTATTAAGGACTGTTATAAGTGAAAAGAGCAGTTTTAAATCCCTTTTTTAATAAGTTTTAGTAATATTGTAGTTTTCTTGAATGTTGAAAGTACAACTTCAATTAATTACTGTTTCAAGTTAGTTGTATTATGTGTGTCTGACATTGGAAATTCAACTTTTTTTCACGGTACAGAGTACATCGCATATAAGTTTTATTTAGTTACTCTTCATTTTAATATTATATTGTTTTAAATATTAAGTATATTCCTCCACATTAATAAACTTGCATGTTGCTGAAATGTATGCAATGTGTTAAATTTTTATTTTTTATATTAATTTTTTTTATTCATGTTAGAATGCAGGAGTTAGCTTAAGTTCTAACTGATTATTGGCATTGGTCATCGAGAAAATTGACCTGGGAAATAATGTCTGCTACAGGTGATTAAAGTTTTTAATCCGATTTGCAATTTCATTGTTATAGCAAATATTTTACATGCCCTGTGTGCTTTAAACTATCTTACAGAGAATATGTATTTTCATGAATTAGGTAAATATAGACATACAAATTTTAAAGTATAGATAACTTCAAATATTTTAAGATATATTAAGTTATATTTAGATTACTAAAAGCAATATGTGCACAGACTAAGCTGCCAATCTCTACTTTATTATTATCATTATTTATTTCGAATTGTCATAAAACCTAGCCCTTATTTAGAAAAGTTAGAAACTAATTTTTAAGCACTTCTATTATTTGCTACACATGGTTGTTTTCACTCAAAGTGATAAAAACTGTATCTTATACTTTAAAATAATAAATATATATAATAATTTGGACCCTCTGTGTACATATATATACATATTTAAAGCGCATAACATTTTTATGTCATTAAAAGAATTTTACGGAAAAATAGTAATTGCCATTATTTTCAAATTAATTATAAAAGAAGAGATGAACATTAATATCCTTAAAAATGCAATAAATGACTTATGAAAATGGCAATTTGAAAGAGAAGTAGTTAAATCTAAAAAAATTATCAGAAAATTTAAAAATTAACTGCTTAATAATAATTATAAAAGGAAAAATCTAAAGTTATATGTATGTGTATCAGTTTATGGAAATATTTGAAATACTCGAAAGAAATTTCAGTATTTTGAATAGTAAATAAGTAAGATAATAAATGAAGTAAAAATATTTTAAACAGTTATTAAATTATCATAAATGTTTTATTAAAAGGATAAATGCTAAAAGAAGATTTAAAAATTGTATTGAGAATAAGGAATATTGATGTAAAAAAAAATGTAAATATGAATACACTGAAAAATATGTACTTGTAGAGACAAAAATTGCATGATTAGATATATATCTAAAAGGAAAAGAATATTTTCTTTGAAAAAATAATGAAAAATTCTCAGCAAGTAATAATAAAATATTATATATGAAATTATAATTAGATTTTTTTCTTAAAGTAGCATTAATGATAAGTATTATGATTAGAAATTGGAAAAGAAATACGTTATTTTATTTCCATAATGCACTTCCTACATGGGATTTATGATTTAGATTTCAAGTATATTTTATAATTTTATCCTAAATGTATCATTCATATTCTAAGATTTTAATTCTTTTGCTGATTTTCTTCCTCATTGCAATTTTTTTTTTTTTTTCAGATTCTTGATCAGAAATGATTAGTTGCTGCAAAAAAGACTTAAAACAATAATGCCAGTTTTTTTACCTTACACATTGGTAACAAACGAAACTTTGATTAAAAAAACTACGAAAAATATTTATTCTTTATACAAATTACCTTCCGAGTTTAGAATTAAAATTTTCGAAAAGAAAATCAAATTACCTATATAAAATAGAATTACTATTTATTAGTAAATTAATATTGCCGTAATTTGCAGTAAAAAGTACAACATTAAAAATAAGATTCAATTTTCTATTGTTGGTAAAAAAATGTAACTAGAAAAAAAGTGTTTGGTCATTTTAAATTGTGAAATTAAGAAATATTTTGTAAATTTATTTGCATAGTTTTCGTTTAATCAATTTCAGACTAATACAACATACATCCTATCAAAAAGTTACAATAAAAAGTTTGTTGAAAGTAATGAGAAAAATCTGTTCATATCTTAAATGGAGTAGAAAACTATTCTTCACTAACTTACAATAAAAATACGAAGAACCGAATACCAAATTATTACAAAAAAATTTATTTAACAGTAGTAATAAAAGATTGATATGATTCATATAGATATTTTGTTACAAGGGCAGATCCATTCAGATACAGGTAAACTGAATCCCTATTTTTGATTGTAAATTCAGTAAGATCTTGTTATAACGATTCAACCTGAGCAGATTTACAGCTTTATTGATAAATTAAGTTCATTATTTATCTTTATCCTAGGATCATTGTACATATACATACATACATAAATTATATATATAAAGTTTGTGTGTGTATGTCTGTTACACACATGGTGATGTTTGACGTAAGTACTCTTATGATACCTTTTCATAACAGATTTTTTCCAAGGATTGTTGTTGAGTGCTGATACCTCTTAAAACTGCAGGCTTTGTAATTTTCTATACTTGGTAATATTATTTTCTTGTTATATTTATGTAATTGATTTTTAGAATTGGGTAATAAATGCGTTATTGCTGTTTCTTGTTTAAGTTGCCTAATATTTACTTCTATGCAACAGTTTTTCATTGTTTTGTATTATTGTTATACTGAGTATGGCAGCTGTTGTGATAAATAACACCACCCTAATGTCTTTTACAGCTCATAAGATTAATATAGATATACATTTTTCTTAACATTATGACATAACAGAGATTGAGTTAACATCAGATTTAGTCTCTCGGAAGGGGGCATTTAATGTAATATAGTTTATCATGACATAGAAAGTTATCTAACGCAATTGTGTATAACAGTGTTCTATATTATTTGGAAATTGAAACTAAGTATTGCATGAACAAAAAGTATAAGATACAAGACGTTTTAAATATTACCAATTATACTTTTATAAGCTGCAGGGATGTAACGATAGTTTAAATTTTCACTTAACTTTTTGTTTATGCAAAACACAATTTTTTTATTTGACTAAGTATATTACATTTTTTGTTTCATTAATTGATATAATTGCTTCAAAATAATATGCTGTTTAGTGATTTATTTACAAAGGAATCAATAATCCACTTCAAAGAATACATAAATATGCCTTAAAACAAATGTTACATGAAAGTAAACTTATTTTTAAATGGATAATCAGTTTTTTTTATGTACAATAAACTTCAACAGACAACTTATGTATAATAAGTTCATGTTCCTTTGCATTCAATGATTTTTTCCACACAATGTCAAAATCCAAGCCAGAATCTAGAAGAGGTAAATAGGTGGAGAAAAAAAAGGCCAAATGAATAACCAAACTAATATTTATTGCAATAAATGACATTTTAAAGGCAGAAAAATGAGCCTTGCATAGTCAAAAAAGCAACAAGAAAATGCCAAACAAAGCCAGAAGAAACATTCTTCATGATGTGGGTTATCTCCTATGTGAATCTTTTTCTCAATCAAATAGTGCAAGGCTTCCTCTTTTAACTTTATCCATGCTACCAATTCTGTTGCTAGAATTTCTTTAAAGGAAAATTTATATGTGTGGATAAACTATATATTTCACTATAAATGTTTTCGCACATTTGCTTTCATGGGACATTTTAAAATTATTTTCCAAATTAGCAGTGAGTTGTTTTTAATATCCAAGTAGATATAATAATAATTTTTCCGTATATTAAAACTATATGTTATTTCGCAAAAGTTATGTTTCTGTGATTAATAAGCAAAATAATTATGTTTGGGTTTTTATAAATTGCTGATCTTCTGAGAAAAGGTGCTCCATATAACAAATATTTTGATTTTCCAAAACAGCTGTAAAGTTTTGTAAATATTTTTCGTGAATTTTTTTTTAATTTATCACACATTTTTAAAATAAACAAATTTAAATTTCTACCTTGTTTATTCAAATTTTCCAAAATCTTATCAATTTTTATTCCAGATAACTTGAAGAAGGAAAGTATAAATCAAAATGAGTCATAAAATTTTAGAAGAGGAAATATAAATTAATAAGCAATAGATAAACATTTTAAAAAAATGTATTTCTAGCATTCATATGTGTAATATCAATTTGTAATTATTTCTGTACAAATTTTAAAAATATTCATCTAGTGGAAATATACTATTTTTTATTTTTTTTTTATCTTATTATGTTGGTGCAAATTCAAAAAGCTAAACAAACATAGCTTGCGACAGAGTATAAAAGCTTTTCCACTATTTAAAAGGAAAGAAACGAGGCTTATAAAACAAGAAAAATATTCACTAAAGAAGAAGAATATTAAACAATAAGTGGTTTAATATTTGTTATTATTATTGTTATAACCCATATAATATCTTTAATATAGCCTATGAGTATGGAATTACTGATCTGCTTTTGCAACACAAATGTGCCCTAAAATCCATAAAAAGCATTATGCATTCTTTAATTTTATTATCATTGGCTTCTTTGGTACATAAAAAACTTTGCAAGTGATTTCATGTGTAAAAAGTAACAAAAAAAAAAGAAATTTAAAAAATTTTAGCCAGCAAATTCTGAAAAAAGCAAAATAGTTAAAACTTGCCACATCAAAAGATAGTTCTTAAAGAACATTTAGAAGAATAACAAAATTTTAAGAATGCTAACATTTAAAAAATTTAAAATAATTCTTATATCAAATCTAACAAAAACAATGTACATTAACCAATCACATGAGGCTAGCTACAGTGGTCAATAATCAGTAATCATTTCACCAGGAGCTTTTAGCAAAGACATAGTGCATTAAAATTCTGATTTAAGAAATTGTCTTAAAATGTAAGTAGTTTCATTTTAATTTCTTAGGTTTAAAATTAAAAATGTCTTCAATTGCTTAGTTTCCTTATTTAGTTATTTTAAATTATATTTTGTTTCAAACTGAACTGCTATCCTTATTATTGGTTTCAATTGTTATTATAGTTAGTTATTGCCATGGAAAAATCAAATTGTCAATTAGCAGATAAGGAACAAAAGATATATAAAAATGATGCATATAAATACTAAAGATTCTAGATTTTTAAACTATTAAAGTAAAAGCTAGTAGAAAAATTTTAATCATCATCTGAAACAGCAATCTGCCATGGATTATAGCCTTTTAAATTAGGTTATTTCATTTTGATTTCTCTCAGTAATACTTCTCCAATTGCAAGATATAATAACATTAAAATCACCATTACATGTCAAGTCCATCTTAATTTTGTTTTTTTGCCATGACTGGCATATTGGTAAGATGATCAGCTCCCATTTCATCCTTGGTAATATTTTGAATTTAATGGCACCTATATTTTTAAAGAAGTTATAGAATTTCACATTGTATCTTGTTTGCTATATCCTATTAATTTAAATTATCTCAGAATGCTTCTAATTATCATTTCTTATAGCATGATTTTAGTTTTGAGTTTTAGGAATCTAGATTTAATGAATTTTCTTAATACAAAGTAAAGCAACCTTTTTAAACTATTTCAGTACCAAGACAGGTAAAAACAAAAACCATGCCAGATTTGTAAGATCCTATTTTTTTTTTTTAAGAGAAATATTTATACGGAGAAGGATTTTTAAAAAATGGAATTTAGAACTAAATATATATTTTAATTTTGAAATTCATGTTATTATTTACAAATTTATGCTAAAAGTTAGATTTTATCGCTATTAATTCTACTTCATAAAAATGTAAGGATCTAGTAGAAGTCAAGAGTTTCAAGAGAATATTAAGTATTAACAAATGATAGAAAAATTTTTAAATACATGAAAGACACCTAAAGTTAACAAATCAATACATTTTATACAAGATATTCAAACATGAGATATTTTTTCATCATTGAGCAATATTATTACAGATTCTAATCACTAGCATTGTACATAAAGAAAGATTAAATAAGTTATTAGCAGAAGTAACAAGTTTTTATACACTTTAAAACGGTTATTTTTATACACAATATTTATTTCTATATACATAAGTATGTGTTTAGACATGTTAGATTATTATGAAATGCATAAAACAATATTTTAAATAACTGAAAAAGTAATCAAAGGATTTTTAATTATGTTTAAAACCATTTTATCAATTTTTAATCGACTACTGATCAGAGCTAACTCATTTTAAATTTAAAAATTATTAAATTTTATAAAATGATAAGAAAAATATAAACGGAGAATTTGAAATAAGGAATCGGATGCAAGTATTATTTATTTATCTTAAGAACAGCTGATCTGGGTGTACTACGATTTATCCTAGAAAATGAGTTTTCTTGATTGAGGTAAAATCCGATTTTTAGGTAAGATAGATGTTTTTTTCATTAATGTCATTTCCTTTGTGGGATGAAGATTATAAAAGAGAGTATGATGTTATTTGATGTCTGAATTTATTTTTGGCAGATCTCTTTCTCATTTTATGAACATCAAATCTTTTTATACTTGAGAAATGGCATTGCATATTCTCAAAATGATAATTTTGATCTCCAATAATTTTAACTGTTTTAGAAAAAAAAAAAGTTAGTGGCCATTTTCATTAAATATTTTGTATTTTAATTCTCTGACTGAAGTGTAATACTATGTTTTTGCTGATTTCCATTTAACAGAAGAAAAAAATTTAAAAAAACAATGATCTTAAGACTACTGAAAGTGATGTTTTATCAGTTATATAAAATAACAAGAATATTGCACCCCAATCTATGATTGAGTACTAAGGATAATGAAAAAATACAAATACAGTAATATATTCTAAAATGAACAATGTAAATAAACAAAAGAAAAATGAGTAAAGAATATATTTTAGAAATGAAACTACGAAAAATCGTCACTAATATTATTATTTGAATGAATTGGAAATAAAGGAAATTTTATACAAATCAAATTTTTAAAACATGCATTTTGATCTGTTTCTCAAAAAACATACGAGGAAAAGATTTCTAAGCAGCAAAAATTTATCACAGGATTCAGGCTTTTTATTTTAAAATAATCATTCTTTGCATATATTATGATATAAGGAAAGTTAACGTTAACAAAACGTTAAAAGTTTTAGATTTAATAATCTATACTGTAAAATTTAGAATAAAATGTAGTTCTTTTTAGATTACAATGAATGCAAATTTATAATTTTTTTCTTTCTGAAAAACATGTGAGCAAAAGTTTTTATGAGACACTTAACATAAAATTATATCCTACAAATGTAATTAAAATTACGAACACGAATGAAAATAGAATAAACAGAAAGCAACAAGAATATTTCATATAGTGTTGAGTTGTTTAAAGTTGCAGCCCTTATGTCTAAGTAAAAGAAGGTTAAAAATAAATTTATTTAAGTGAAAAGAATGAAAATTTAAAAGTTTAATTCTATTCCTAATTCATTTATTTGATTAATTAAATAATGTTTTTAATAAAAATATAAAAATTAGTCATATCTAAATTACACAAATATTTCAGAACTAATGGAATTTATGTAGCGTTAATTTATCGCTAATTTACTTTCAAAAACTAATTTTTATCTAATTTTTTAAAAAATTATTGGGAATTTTCTCTTAATTTTTCCATCATTTGTATATTTGCTATATTCTGTGGTAACACAATAATTGTTTCGTTATTATGTTAGCTACATATATTGGCAACAGTTTAATCTTGTTTACGATATAATTAAGTTTAACATAAATATGAATATTATTTTAAATTCTATATTCAAATATTTTTTTCAAATTAATATTTCATATTCACCTCTTTCAATTGACGAATAGATAAACAAGTAATACGGTCTTAAAATGAACAGTTGTTTCCTTCATGTATCAAGTTATGTGAATTTATTCGGACTTTTGATTTCAAACAGTGATTTTTCATGTATTCTCAATATGAATGCTAAACAATTTAGACAGTTTATGGCTGCTTTTCAAATACAATAACAACAGTTTCTTGAAAAATTCTTGCCTGCACAAACACCGGAAACTACAAGGAGTCTTTTAAGTAATATATTATTATTCCAAACTTTCGATTTCGAATTTTATCTTCTACGTTTCAAAATTTCTTACAAATGAAATATCTGTTTGCAAATAAGGAATTATTTGCTTACATTCTTCTTAACTCAATTGGTGCAATAAATTTTTATATGTTATGGTTCTCCAACTGAAATAGCAGATGATGAACTCGTGATTGAATTTGAAATTCATCTTTGTCCAAATATATATATATATATGTGTCTCAACAGAAATTCTTATCAAAATGAAAATCAGGAACTTGCTGTTTATATTGCAACACTTAGATGGAATATTATACATTGTGAATTTATTTTTCCTTGTGAATGTAAGACTCCCATAGCCAGACACAATTTGTATGTTTTATTCATGATATTATAATTCGAGGGTAGATTTTGCAATATGAAATTTTATAAAAAGCAGTAAATAGTATAAGAAGCTTCAAAATTGATTACCACAAACATTAAAAAGAGTCATCGTTCTCTAATTGACTCTAATGAAAATATAAACAAAATTTCAAGGTATCTAATAAAATAAGAAATTCAAAATAGTTCAGAACTTTTATATGATTGTATTATGGAAGATTACTATTTAGCAGGGAACCCATTGCCAAAATTGTAGATCATTTAGCGGACAAGGCGTTGCCCGAGGTGCACCAACGAGGAAGTAGATGTACGTTGACGCCTATAGTCACTATGCTTCTCTGTACTGGAAACTGGCCTTTGGAAAAAATAATTGAGGAAAAGGCTTTGGTGCTTTGGAAAAAAATCCTGAGGACTCCTAGATATCTCACTCTCTGGAGTTTGGAGAGCCCAGTCAGCTCTGTCTAAAGACTCAAACAGGCTTCCTGCAAGAGGTGGAGAAACTTAAGGACGCTTATAACCTTAATTTCGAGCTTGAAAATTTGCCAACCCCCAGTCCTATAGACTATTGAATTTTTAATGTGGTCACAGATCTTGTTCTCGCTGTCCGAAAATTTGATACTAGCTGTGATGTTCTTGCGAGTATTTCCTATGCAATTATAAACAAGTTATACCTCGAATCGGAGTGGTTGAGAATCTATACCAATGGCTCCGGGATGAAACAGCGAATAAATGCTGGGGCAGGGGTTTTCTGCGACCTGTTTTCTGTTTATGCCTCTGTCGGCCGTTTTGCATCTGCTTACGACGTTGAAGTCGAAGCTCTACGTATTGCCCTAACTCAATTGCAGTGCCGAACAAAACAATTTATTGGAGCAGTCATCCTATCTGACTCTAAGGCAGTACTTTTGGCAATCAATTCCTCCCTGGCACCTCAGTCTACTTCCATCGATAAGTGCATCTCTTGTTTTGAAAACCTTGACTTAAAGGGCAAGGATATTGTTTTGCAGTGGATCCCAGGCCATTGTGGGACCTTGGGTAATGAGAAGGCGGATTGTCTTGCCAAAACAGGAACAACCATCACCCAAACCTTTTGTAAAGACATCTCTTATCACTCGATGAAACTGATGATCCCAGACTTTTTTCGGAACACTATCTGATAATCTATGTGAAGGCAACTAATCTAAAACCTGGTTTAACTTTATTCTAAACATCCCTGATCAGCCCAGGTTTAAAGCTGTTACCCTTTTCAGACTCCTGACAGGCCATGATTGTTTGACCAATTATCTTTTTCGAATGAAATTATTTACAAGCCCAAAATGCATGGTTTGCAGTCTTGGAGGGGACATGGATTCATCTCATCTTCCTGTCTGCCCTGCACTTGTTTCCTCTACTGTGTATGGTCATTACTGGGAGGCTAGGGCTCTTATGGGCTAAACATGTCACTATGTGATTTCCTTCGATTCTCGTTGTTGTTTTCATGTTCCTTGTGTTCTTTTTTTTTTTTATTGCTTTTTGTAGCCTGCCATTGAAAATAAAAAAAAAAAAAAAAAATTATGGAAGATGGAATCATATTCAAAGGACTGTGAGTAGTCATACAAAGAATCTTTCAAAAGGCTGTTTTACATGAACAGCTCCTGACACATATTGGCATAAACAAAAGTGAAAGAAATAGCAGGGCAATATGTCCATTGGAAAAGAATTGACAAAGACAATGTATCTCAAAACATGCAAACAATGTGATGAAATTAAAAACAATCTTGCAAAAGCTGAAATACATCCCTGCAATATACCCAAAGAAAATTAAGATCAAATAGATATATACTATGTGGGACCTTTCCAAGATCATAATTTTTTAATAGTTGTTGATGGAAAATCGAGATGGGCTGGAATCAAAATCATCGTAGTGTTCCGAATAGTGTTTCTACTATAGAAATGTTTGTCGATATTTCTCTGTACATGGCTATGCATATGTTACGGTTTTGGATAATACTACAATTTTTGTAAGTCAACAGTTTCAGTCAGAGCTGTGCGAGAAATGGAATTTTTTAAAATTTGGAGTCCCAGGACATCCAGCTATGAACGGATTAGCAGAAAGAAATATACAGTCACTGAAAAATTACCTAAAAACAATGACACAGAATCCAATGTCCATGTATGTTAAAGTAAGAGAAATTTTATTTAGATTTATTACTGCCTTAGCAAATAAAACTACAGCTGGAATATACCTACAACATAATATTCATATTCAACTTGATGCTATTTGACATATAAAACACATGCAAAATTTGTTCCAGACACTTAGACAATTATCTTGGATGCCATTTAATTCAAATATAAAATTTATAAAAATTTGAATGAGAATATAAAATATAATTTTCATATGATGAACATAGATAAATTTAATCAAATTTAATCAAAAGTAACTATCTTTGTTTAAATAAGAAACTATGAAATTATTTAAAGGGATACTAGTCTTTCTGTGATAGTGCCATTTGAGTTTTTAGCTATTTCTCACCAAATTTCTTCATCTGCCCCAGTTTCTTGCAAGTTAAAGGAAAGAGGATTTTCTTATTTGCTGTTTTTCTCAGTTCGATTGGGGGAGGGGAGGGAGTAAAGGATTGCCCCTGTAGGAAAGAGAATGAGAAGTGTGCCAAAGAAATAGTAAATTAAGCAATCTTTGTTTTATGTTGTGGTGTTAATTACTACTATTTTAAAATGTTTTGGTATCCAAGTCTGTGAATGAGGGACCTCTCTTACAAACCCAGTTATTTTCGGTGTGCATAAATTTTATTGCCGTTTCCTCTCTGGCATAAATAATACGTGAAATGTGTCTCTTAATTATAGAACATTAAATAGCATTTATTTTTGAAATCATAGCAGATACAGATAGATGTAAAATGTTAAAGAAGCAATGAATAAAAGAAATTAAAAAAATAGTAATATTACGTTAACATAAATCTATATTGCTAAAATTAAAAATAAAGTTTTTAAGAAGCTATTAATATTATTTTAACATAGAAAACTTATCATATGAAATGTATCTTTTAAACAAGTAAATACCCCAAATTGAAATGGCTTGCCAAATGCCCATTTTTTACATAATTATCATTCTCCCTCCCTTTATGCCAGTCTAGTCATGGGCATAAAAAAACAAAATTTGGTGCAATTCAATAGTTACTCTGAAATATTTGCCACCCCTTCGTCTCTTTAACAAATTTCTTTAAAATGCAAACTATTTTTGTGTATATTATGGAAATATTAATGAAAGCAAATACTTATTTAATAAGGTCATAAATGCAGCTTGATTACAGTTTTAACTTAATTGAAAATAATTTTAATTATTTCTAAGTATTAAGAAATACAAGCACAGTCAAACAAATTTCTTGTTGAATTGTAGTGTTTCAATTCTGAGCACACTTACCTCATTCTGTGCCACTGGAATGGTAGAGATTCTATAAGTACAATGATGCAATATTATTTTCTTGCTATTGAAGGGATGTAGACTTTAATTTACAGAAGTACTAAAATTTAGCATTTGATGTTTTGCTAGACATGATAGCATTTCAGAAATATTTTACATTTTTTATCTATTCTTCAGAATAATACTGCGTTTAAAATAGTTTTAAGTGTGAAATAATGGAAATACTTATAGATCTTCATTATCTAATGTTGTTATGTTAAAATTTAACTGAAATTAAATTCCGAAAATGTAATACACTTTTTTAAACAAGTTGCATTAAAATTTTTTTTTTAAAAGGCCACTTTAAATACTAGATGCAACTGAATAAGATCATTATGTAACAGAATAACAACAAATTATTATTAACATTAAACAACAAATTATTATCGATTTATGTAGAATTTTAATCACTTTAGCTGTTTCAAAAAACTGGTATTTAAACTTTAACATTAATCACATTAATAATGTTATGTAAATTACTATTGCTACATCATAAAATACGATAAAAAATTTACTTTTGTCTGGCAAGTATGTCAATAGTTAAATGCATTATTAATGTATAAACTAAAAGAATTATCTAGTTTAAATAAAATTAAAACTTAATATTCAAGTCCACACAAATACCAATTGTATTTGCCTCTTCTATTTTTGTTGATTGCCTTTGCTTCTGTGAATGCTTTAAAAAATGTGTCAATTCAGTGTTAATTATGTGAATGTTTATCATATTGAGAGTGAGATTGTCAGTTGGAGTTTTGTTTAAATAAAACATGTAAATACCATACATTATTTTTCCACTTTGATAAAGTTAAATTATGCCTTTAGACCTCCTGCTGTCACAATTTCATATTCACTATGAACCTATGAGATTATAGATTTAATGTGATGTTTCTATTTATCAGTTTAAATTTTTCTGCAAACTGGCATTAATGTGACTTGAAATTTTTTTAGTATAGAGATTTAGTTTTTCCTGTATATCTATGTATGGAATAGATGTAAATTGGTAATAAACAAAAATTTCATTAAAAAATTTTCCTACCTCAATTTAAAATTTCTTTATCAAAAAAAAAAAAAAAAAAAAAAAAAAAGAAAAAACTGAAAAAAAAGAAGAAAAGGCAATTAAAATATAGATTATAAAACTTCAGAAACAGTGACGATTAAAAATAGGGCAGCAACCTTAACTTAAAATGATGTAGATATTCTTAAAAAA
Organism: Caerostris extrusa; assembly: GCA_021605095.1. Classification (NCBI taxonomy): domain Eukaryota; kingdom Metazoa; phylum Arthropoda; class Arachnida; order Araneae; family Araneidae; genus Caerostris; species Caerostris extrusa. Next base: position 437 of record BPLR01005675.1, on the reverse strand, counting down.
ATTAATCCAGTATAAAATAGTTAACACATTTAGTAGTTTGCAAAAGTATATTCTGGCCAAAGTTGAACAATTTTTTCTCATGTTGATGTGTCATTGGAAAGATCAACTTTCTATTTAGTTGTTTAAATCTGCCACACAGGAACTTACTATTACTTTTTTTTAAATTTTCAAATAAAAGAAAATATTCATTTTGGAAATTATAAGACAAACCGTATTAAATATTTTAACTTATTCTTTGATATAAAAGTTCATATATTTATTTATCTACCATTTATTTTGTTATATCAATCTTAATATAATTTTTTTTTTTCAGCAATTGTAATGGATATTTTAATTAAATGAGATTACAGAATGCTATTTATTAAAAATAATCCAGTTAATAATCCTGACATATATTTTGTTATAAAAATGGAATTATGTACTTTATGCTTCTTAAA